>JAVQJG010142264.1:0-10487 GCA_036024015.1 Craterocephalus amniculus
CTAAAAACAATAAAAAGGCAGGGTATATAACGTCAAAAGTATTAAAAAACAAGCAAAGGCTGAATATAAAATACAAACTATTACGGAGCTAATTAAGACTTAAATAACTGAATATCAACTAAAAGCTAAGCTAAAAAAAGGTGGGTCTTTAACAGAGTCTTAAAAATATGTGGTCCTTGATAATTCTTATACACAACAAATTCCTAGTGGTTGCAGTCCATGAATGCAACACAACACATAGCCTAGCAACATTTAACCCCCAACATAGCGCATTGTGGAGTGCCCAGAAGTGGTGGGAGCAGCAGAACAGACTAACATGCATTTTTCTACACAGAAACCATCAGTTTGCACTGTCCAGAATGACAAATAATAGTTTTTTTAAACCCAAAAGATAAACTCATGTGTTTAAGAACTCTGCTGAGTGATCTCTCAAGAGTGTGGCTGTAAACGTGCAGAATTTGATTGCATATTATAACCAGAGCTACATTATCATAAAACGATCATTTCCATCCTTAGAGATGGCTACAACAGCTTCATTTTTTATTTCCTGGAGCTAAGCAGTCCCAGACTGTGTATGTATGTGTGTTCATCTATAAAGGCTTTTAAAAAATGCACCTCTGTCAGACACTTAAAACGTTGTGCATGAGGGCAGATTAAATTACTTCAGAAATGAGGCAATTGAAAAACTGTTCAGGTAAAAGAAAGTGAAAGAGGACATGTTAAGATACTACAGGTGCAAGAGAAGAAAGGGTAACTAAATAGTATCTTTAAGTGTACATGACTGAAGAGGCTACTGAGGTTATAGGATTCCTACATATTTAAAACCTTAAAGCTAAATCTAATGCAAAACACTAAATGTGTGATGCCTGAAGCAATGATTAGCCATCTCTCGATTTAATCGTATTTATCATGCAGTAGAATAAATCTTGTATTAAAAACAATAACAATATTCAAGCGGTATATTACAAATAAGCATGCATCCATAGTTGATAGAAGAAAATAAGCACCACTTTAAAATCTACAGGAGCTAATGTAAACAACAGAAAACAAAAAGGTACAAGTGATCATACTAGAAATATGGGTGCAAATTCTAACAAGCCAAGTCAGTGTGAAAAAATTCTGACTCAATCATGAACATATAGGCCTAAACCTGTTTCAAATCATTAATACAGTAGCTGGTGTGTGAAATCTAATTTCAGCCATGTAGGCTACATGTGCTACACCTGAAGCTTATTTGATAACCTGCTTATACCTTTAGCATTTGTTTCTTGGTGGAATATGCTTTAAAACACACTAAAGTCTGGCTTAGTTTTTCACTTGTTTAAGTGTCTTGCAAAGTCTCACTCCATTTCTCGTACTTTGTACAATATTTATCTTGTCTAGTATAGACCTGCGGGGCTTATTCGACAAGACACAAAAATAGCGCAGCTGAGAGAAATGTAAAACCAGCCGTCGTGGTATCTCATGTCATGAAGCACAGAGCCTCTTTCTCGAATGAGTTGTAATTTGGTCCCAGAGGGGGCGGCAACCAAAGCAACAGGAGGATTTGAGCAACGTGGATTATAACCAATAAAACACTTCCTTTGCTACATCTTGGCCAATCAGAAGCCCATAACGTCCCTGACGCTGACGGAGCGTCTGTTTGTGCCAGACTGACCGCTATCACATATGTGGGCGCGCGAATAATGTGCAAAAGCTAAACCTGCGCCTTTATGTGTTAGTTTCTTATTAAGAGTAAGGAACTAAACCCATGCTAACGATTTGCCACTGAGTTAATGCGCATTTGCAATCCCAACAAATGCAAAACTCTTTCACGAAGTGATAGCGAGAGATGGAACCCAAAGCTGCGTATGCAAATAGTTTAAAGGCACGTGCTAAAATAGCGGAATTTGAATTTCTTTACACCAGGAGCGGCGAGGTCGTACATATCAACAGCAGGGGCTAGCATAAGTCCCCGTATAACGATGCGCTAATCGTGTTTTAGCAGCTGTTGTTTGCAACACTTACGGAGGCGAAGAGGCGTCTCTGCAAAAGTTGCAAAAAGCGCAAGAAACATCGTTTCCGCTCTGAGCTTAAGATAATATGAAACAGCGGCTCTGCCTCTCACTGACGCCTCTCACTGAACCACACTAATTCTGAAACAAATGTGGGCACCTACAAGCTTGTATAGTAGACCATTGAAGCCATTACTAATAGTAAGGTTCGGTTGAATCTGGGACTCCTACGGTGACCGTTCAAGAGGCACCAGCATCTAATTACCTTGGCTGCAGTTGCATAACATTTGACTGACACACAGCACCTCAGCGTAAAGAGACACCACCTAGTATAAATGGCCTTTGACTTACCCGTCCTCCTGTTCTGAGACGTGCAGGAAAGCCGGTTAGAAACAAAGGTGGATGTAAAGCAAAAAAAAAAAAAAAAAACTCGTCGGACCACGCCGCCCCAAAACCTGCCAGACTATTAGGTATCCATGCACTATCCAATAAGTTACAACCGGTTCACCTACGAAAACCTTGTTACGACTTTGACTTCCTCTAGATAGTCAAGTTTGATCTTTAACCCCGGTAAGAAATGAAATCCTCGCTTATTTGTCCGGCTTAAAAGAAGGCAGACAGAGATGAAGGCGATAAAACTCACCTCTAAACGCCTGGCTGCGCGGGGGATGCGTCCAACTGTCACCCCCTCCCGCTGGCTGTAGTACTTTATATATCCACAGCGGAGTAAAAATAGAGCGTTTCACCTTCCCGTCCTCAGCGCTCTTTCCCGGACGCGGTGCGCGCTCAGTGCTTGGTGATACTAGCTTCCCCTTGGAAGAGGATCCTCCACCAGTCTCCCACGACCAGAGAAGAGGTAGTCAATATGGCTGACGAACTCACCGTACTGAGGCGTGGTGAGCGGAGTCCTGCAGATTCACTCCCCCCCCTCCCTCAACCCGTGACTGAAACTGCAGAGCAGCCTCCTGCGGGATGTAGCTACACGGGTGGCTCCAAACTTTACCATACCCAATAAGGAGAGGGTTCATACCGTACAGGAGCCTCTGGTAAATGTGTTAGGTCATATTTTATTTTAGGTAGTTGACCCATGCCCCTTTATGAAGCATTTAATGCAAGTTCATAGGCATCTTGTGTGAAATAAATGATCAATTTTATAGGGTATACATGTTCTTTTGATTTGGTTTTTAATCTATAGCCTTCTACAGAATATTGTTTTTTAGCTCCTATGACTGCATAAAACCTCTAGTACTAACTTCTCTACCAGTGGATTGCCTCAATCAAAGCCTCCTTATGAAAACTTAAATTAACCTATATCTCCTGAGAGACCTGTTTTATAACTGCTGTGAAATAGTCATGTAAATATAAATCAAGGGGGTTTAGAACCCATATAGAAATTCTAAGTCCTAAGTATCTTCATTTTTCTGAAACTTTAAGAAGCATTACCAAATATTCTTTTGATGTGATGCTGTTGAGCACCTGCTGCAGTTTTACAGTGTGATTATTAGGTATAGTAACCATAGCCATAATGTCTGAAAACATGCAAACTTTAAATCATGTGTGCATTACAACACAACTGCCCTTCCATACTGAAAATGCAAAATGATCTACAATGATCACTATATATTTTGCTCCAAAATAGTAATCTGTCGCCCCAACTTTATTTCTTTGCTTTCCTTCTCACCTCACCCGGTGGTACTGCCTTTCCTCAGCTCCTTCAAAAAGCTGCTCATTCATTACTTCCTTAAAATGGGGCTTTATGGAAATAACAGTGTTGTGAAATAGAGTCCATGTGGTGGTGAGGAGGAGAGATGTGTCATCTCTGGGCTCTGAGTCACTGCCATGCAGCTTGTCTAAACCTAAAGTTATGATGAGAGGAACCCACAAGGATATCATTTTTGCATGTTCACTCAGTGGCAGTCAGATTCATCTTAGAGCCAATGTGGTATCATTATTAAAACAGTTTTAGGTTAAGCTCTTGAAACAGTTTATTTGCAGGTATATTTAAAATGGAAACTACTCATTGTGATAAGGCAGTCATGGGTAACACTCCTTATAGGCCGTTTATGAGCCTGAGGTGATAGATTTGCACATTTCAGTTGTTATCTTTCCTCAGTTGGCTCACACAACATTTGGGAAGCAGCAGTAACAAGAAACTTGTTTCAAACGCCACTCTAAAAGAAAAAGTGAAAGGAGCTGGTTAAGTATGGAGGCCAGATTATAAAGACGGCTCTCATGGGAGGCTGATTCATCAGTTTGCATCTCCGGCCTATTTTAACATCTCTGACATAAATAGGAATCGTGCAGAATCTGAAAATGCTACAGGGTAAATGTGTGAGGCACAGTACTCTTTTAATGTACATTTTTGTTGCACAAAACATCTAGAATGGCCTTAAAAAGTGACATTTTAGGAATTCATTACTGGATAAAAAACTTTACTATGCAATTTTTGGCACAAAAGGAGTGTTATGTCAAGTGCAAAAAACAAGAAAGTTTTGGGTGCAGCAGCTGGCATTGATTGCTGGACATTACGTTCAACCGTCTGCAGGAAAATGCCTCACTGATTTTATGTTTCCCACATTCTTCCCACATCTGGTTCCTCTTCACATTCTCACCTCTTCAAGACCATGTCCTTTCACTTTCACCGGCATGTTTTCAGTCAGCGGTTTTTAGGAAGTAATGTAGTACATTAAATGGGATTACAGTAATCTCATGGCTGCACTCCAGTGACACAGTAGGTCGTGTGATTCTCTTCAAGTAACTGGTGGATTAAGTCCTTCTTCTGCCTGGGCTTAAACAAGTTTATGAAACTTCTCTGGTAAAATGGAATCTGCTGACTGGAAATATTTAATGTGAAAAATGTGCCTTTGAGTGACACCTTTATTAGTACAACAGCTTCTCCTTTGCAGTTTGTGAATGCACAACATCCAGCCTTCCGCATTTACATGAGAACTAATATCCTGCTTTTGTCGCACATTTTATCCTTTGTTTCAGAAACAAAGATTAGGTCTTATTATTATTTAAAAACCTGCAAAACCCCTGTGACAGATTGATACATGATCCTGGTTTTTGAATATTTTTTGTACTTTTTTTTATTGAAAATTAGACAGTACACATGATTTGTCACGTTTTATTTAAATACATCTGAAATATGACTTAAGTCTGGAGATCACTCAAAACTAAGACAATGCACTTTTTGTAAGATTAATTGGTTATGATAGAAATGTGCTTTACAGACTGTAACAGTTAGTCAAATTCCTTGTTTCTGTGCAACACTGACACCTTGTGGATGAAAAACTGTCCTTACGTCTTCCATTGGGAGGAAGAGGGTAAGTGCCTGCATCTTATTAACTGCTCACCAGGTGTGTTATTAACGCCAAGGAGGAAAGACATCAGCAATGATCTTAGAGAAGCAATTATTGCTGCCCATCAGTCTGAGAAGGTTTTTTCCAAACAATCTGCAGTCCATCATTCTAACTTTGAGAAAGTTCATTTATAAACAGAAAAGACTCAAAATATCTGCTGGTCTCCCCAGGAGTGCATGGCTGGTCAAGTTCACTCTGATGGCAGACCTCAAAGTGCTCAAAGTAGCCAAAAACAGGTCACATCTCACACACCATAGGCCAGTTAGAACAAAAATGGATTTATTTTTCTGTCAAAAACAAAGACTTTTTTGTTTTTGACACAAACAAAGTGGAGATTTTTTTTATTGTACTGCACTGCATCATGTTGAAATAAAATGAAAATCAAACACGAATATCAGCACAAATGTACCAACGGTGTGGTCCTCTGCTTCAAGGCTGAGGCTGTTTTCCATTCAGAGAAGGTACTTCGGGATACAGTTGTTGTAACCACGGTTTCATTGACTTACTGTTGCCTTTCTTTCTACCATTTCTAACTAGTTAGCACATTCTCCTCTATCAACCAGACATCTTGGTCCAGACGACTGATATTCACTGGATATTTTGTCTTTTTCAGACCATTCTCTGTAAACCCTGGTTGTGTGTGAAAGTCCCAGTAAATCCGCTGTTTCTGACATACTTAGACCAATAACCATGCCACATTCAAAGTCATTTAAATCCATGTCCCTTGATAATCTGAACTTAGGGTTAGATCTCATAAAGTGGTCAGTGAGCGGATTTAAGCCATTCTGTAAATACATTTGATGCCTCTTTTTGTGTGTTTTTTACTTCCTTTCCTTGCCTCTTTTCTAAGTGTCCTCACTCATCCAGGGGAGGATGTGATAGAGAGATGTGGGGAAGACAAAAGGATGGAGAAGTTCCAACTCTCAGATAAAAATGCCCTTAGTTCCTTTGGATAAATCTAAACCAAAGTCTAACTTTGCACTATACATGGACTCACAGGATTTATACATAACATCAGTTTACACAGGACACTGTTTCACATAGCTCCTTTTGATACCTCCTCTTCCTAACTCCTAGATATGTGCTAAAGAAATGGAAAAACAAAAATTCTGCTCTGGCTGTCATGGTAGAAGAAGAATGCAAGTGATTTAATATTTCTATTACAGAGATTCCAATCTAATCCAATGAGATTATTGCAGATCCCTTAGCTATCCTGAGAAACTTGTATACTCTGATCAAACCCTTCTTATCTCCCATTGGGATTAGTAAAATGTTCTTTTTAAGCACATTTGATGAACAAAGCAGCATCATGGAAAGATAAATACAACTCACAAGTTCAATGTATTTTAAAGGGGGAAATTCAGTTTGGGTTGCAACAAACTAAACTTTTCCTCACGGTTCTGTTTGATTCCAGACCCAGATGCAGGACTATATGATGTGTGGCTCAGATAATGGGTCAGGGTGCAGAGCCTGACCAAAAGGAGCAGGGAAGTCCAAAAAACCTGCAGCTTCTGGGCAGTGGCCCTGGTGGGCCTGATCTTCATCAGCGACCACTTGATGGCAGCAAAGCCATGTCAGATGGTAAAATCTTTTTACAGTGCTGGACAGTTTGATCCTGGTGTTTGCTGGCATTCTTTGTCTATTGATTTCTTGACGTTTTAAGCAAACACAGGTTTGACTTGTTTGATTGGAGAGTCAACACAGCATACAGGCTGCATTATGTTCTCATTATGACATACTTAACAGTACAGCACGGCTCACAAAGGCCACTGTGTTTTCATTTGAGGGTGGTTTGTCAATGTATGTTAGAGTTAAGAATGAACACAAAGTATGCACAATGCAAATTATGCCACTTGTAGAGTTTTGATCAGCGTGGATAGCTGATTTTTAACTGCACTGAATCTACATGTTGAAATACTTATTCCTTAAGCTGCTGAATTTAGTCTCTGTTGCAAAACTGTTTATTTATTCATTGGAGTATAAAAAAGAATGTGGCTGAATTCCCGGATCTGCACATCAATCAGCTCTGCAGAGGCCTGGTAACAAGCCATTCATTTGGTTCAGGTGTGTTGGAGAAAGCATCTAAAAGTTGCAGGATAGTAGATCTGGAGGACTGGACATGGTCATCCCAGTTTTAGACGTTTCCCTGCTCCAACACCTGATTCCAATTAAACAGCTTTCCTCCTTTTTAAGTGCTGCCCACACATGCTGACCCATTAGCCTGAGATAAGTGTGCAGCGGCAGGAAACACCCAAAACCTGCTGGAGGATCCTTGAATACCGACTTTGGACATCCCATGGGTTAAGTGATGCAGGACTGATTGGGAAGACAAAGCAGGTGCGGGATCAATGGTACAAGCACTGGAGATCTATGCTTGTATCATTTATCTGCAGCTTGATTTGCGCTTGAAACAAAGTAAACACATGACTGAGGCTATGTTTGTTCCTTGCTTTTTCACAGAAAGCTGATCATCATGTGGAAGGACAAAGGAGGACCGAGGCAGGGATTGATCCCACAACCTTCCAGGTAAAAGGTCCATGCACTGACAAAAAAATTTCTTGACAAAAAAAAAAATCCTGATCAGAGTTGGTCTCTTCCTCCGTCAGTAGCATCTGAATGAAATCTTGCATTAGGTGAATGCAGTGTTTGCATTGTGCAAAGTAGTATAAAATGTCTAATGACCATTGGCTTGGGTTTTGTATTTAAATCTATTTTCATGATCCTGGACAATACAGCACAGCTGGCCGGCGGATCAGTCAGTACCAAAGCAAATTTCTTTGATGATGTTATTCACACTCAACCACCATTTAAATAAGGTGTCACTTCGGTAGCTGCTGTTTTCATGACTAATTTTGTTTTGGTCAAAAGCTGATGAAAAGCAGGCCCTCATTCCAGTGTCTCATCTGGCAGCTGTCTTTTTCAATGACCGTCTCACACAATGCTGACTTTTATCATGCAAAGTGGTTTCATGAAAATCTGCCCTCCAGACCACTGCCTGGAGGGTGTTAAAGGGATGGTAGTTCATTTTAAACACAAATTACAAAAATGAATGAAAAGCCATTTTTATGTATTATATACAGTTATTCTCATGTGATCTATAGCGCAGCTGGAACTAACCAATATTTATGTATGATTTCGTCTCAGAAGGGCGCTTTCGCTTACAGTCCAATCAGTCACAGTAAAAGTGGCACATGCTGTCGTCACCGCAGGACCCTCAGTGTTTCCATTGCTTTATATGGTGGAATCACCACATCAAAGAAACGGGGAGGTGAAGGGAGGAGAGTGGTGGGCTGCGAGAATGAAGATGAGATGTGAAATGAGGAATACGCGGATATACAGAGACACTAAGCAGACCGGGACAAGAGGAACATAAGAGAGAAAATAATTCAGCATCACGGCTCTTTGAATTGCTCAAGCATAATTCAAAATCACAAATTAGTCTATGGAAAACCATTATGGGTGTTTAGAGATATTTTGGGTAATGAAGAGCTCCATTCTTGTCCAGTTGAATTTCATTTTGAGGTCTGGGTTTGCGTTGTAGCACAGCTCAGAAATGTTTTGATCTTATCCCCACCAGTGCACTATTTTCAGGTTATGTAAGATTTGACTACACAAAACAGAATATGGGACACTGAGGTCTGCCAAAAATTTCCATAGTGACAAATACATTATTTATGGAGGAATCTGTTTTTCATGAAAGCAATAAGCTCGCTCACCTGGGAAGTCTCATTTAACATCACAACACCTTTGTTTTAATCACAAATCACTTTTTCATTGCACCAGACTACATAGATCTAGTCTTTCTGCATTATGGTGCACGGAATTCAGATGGTTTTATTTAATCATCATATTATTTTAATCATCTTCTCCATTTGAAGTTTGAGAAATACGTCTCAAATGGCAAGAGATATATTGTTGCTTAGCTGATTATGAGTCAGACTGTAAAGAATGCAAAGTCTGACGCCATGTTGTACTGCTGCTTGCTAGGATAGGGTCGGGGAAGGACTTTTATGGGGCATCAGACTTTGGCCCCAAACTGGTTTGCTAATTAGTCAACATTTCATTTAACAGTGCTTCAATTCAATTACCGGTAAAGATGATGTTTTGCCTTCTTTCCCCCTCCAGCCATATCTTCTCCATTAGATTCATATTTTTAAACAACAAAATCCTCACTAAATAAAACTGTGAAAGTGTGAAAGTGCACCACTTTCACATTCTTTTACTGACATTTTAGACAAATACAGCTAAAACACCCCAATTTCACAAGATTTCAAAACAAAATAACATACTTTTATGACTGGAAATGGAATTATTGCTTTAATCATCATCAGATTAAACTTACAAAAATGAAAACGGTCACTTGAAAAGATACATTTTTCCCAACATGTTGCTCACATTCATGCTTTTGGCCAAGGTTGTCTCCTTGTCTTCACCCTCTGCTCGTCCGGAGCGTCCTGCAGCTCTGGCCTATTTTGGTCGAGCAATGATAACATCATGTTTTCTGGGAATCTTCACTGAGACAGATTGAGAGAAAGGGGGGGTAACTAACTTTCCTTCCAAAGTCAGTCAGCACTTTGTGTAAACTCTTTTGGCCCGTGAGTGTGAGACTATTTGTGTGTTTATCTTTACGCATATTAAACAGATGATCAAACTTCTTTGATGTAGGTCAATCTGATGTCATTGCAAAACCGATTGTTTTAACTTTTTCACATTCACCGTCATCAAGGATCAGTGGGATTTTAACGGCACAAATTTGACTCTTTGATCAGCTTCAATCAATTTCCTCTCTTGTGCCTGAGTTTTAATCATGTCATTGTATTTGTTGATGTTGAAAATGTTTTGTTTGGGTTACTCATAGAAAAAAATGTAAACTGTGTGGATGTAAACAGCTTAAAAGATTCAACTTTCATAAACAGAAGAGAGTGTGAATCCAAGCTCAGATCGGCAGTGAACTGCTTTAGAATGGTGACCACAGATCCTTAGAGCTGTATTGTCTGCTCAGAGCTACTTCGCAAATTATTTGTGAGGCCGGGATTGGAAAACTTGTCAGATTTTCCTAATTCGCTCACACAGAATAAAAGATTCTGCTTTCTTTTTATATGAGTTAACACAATCATTATCACAATTTTCA
>JAVQJG010142293.1:0-20419 GCA_036024015.1 Craterocephalus amniculus
TTCATATTTCGGGTCTTTCATTAACATTATTGCTCATGGGTTGTAGAGGATTGTGAAATTTATTTAAACACCAGCTGATTCTGCAGCAGACAGAGCCGTCAGAACTTAACACCACGTTAGCCTGCTTGCAGCTTTCTACACGCAGCTGTCCTCAGATGCATCTGAGCTTCTGGGTCTGGTTTGCCCCATGGATGTATACATCCATGGTTTGCCCACATCACCGTCTGCTAGGCTAGATAAACATCCCAAATAAACTATCAAAGTGAAATTCAGAGCTTTCTCATATGCTGACCCAGCTCTCCCTCACCCAACTTTGAAAATAGATTAACGGCGGTAATTTTTTTTATCGCACGATAAGAGTCTTCAATTAACGCAGCACTAGTTTATACACAATAAGTAAAATATATTTTTCTAACCCTCTGAAGAGATCCATTAGATGTAGATTGTTTTTATTGTTCATAAATCTTTACTAATACTCAAATAATTTCCTTATTCTTTTTGCTACTTTTTTGTACCTGTATACTACTTTATTTTTATATGGGCTGTTGCAGGGGGGAACATCCCTTTTTTTCCTTATTAGTAACATAAATCTGAAAACAGATAGGATAACCTATGTTTGTGAAGTTATCTTTCATAATTTTCTACTTACATCATGAATGTTTTACAGAAAGGTTGATTAAATAGGCTTTGTTTTGGAGTCAGTAAGCCAAAGGTTTGAATTTAATATGTGTTGAGTTTAAATAAAAACCTTTTTTTGAGGAAAAACTGCCAATTGCTTGTTAATTTAAGTGATATTTTATGTTGCATACTATTTATACAGCTTTTAAAAAACACAAAAGTGAGATTTATCCAATTACTAAATTAATTGTAGAAAAAATTGACAGAATACTCAAAACAAACATAAATTTTCATAAAAAGATTTGTGATCATTTCCATATCAATAATAATTATTTGTTCAGTGTTTAGTTTTGTTAGTACAACAGGCAATAGAAGGTCACAGAGGGGAAAAAAAGGAGAGAAAAACGCAATTAATTTGGATAAAAAATAACTAAAATCAATTTTGTTGGGAAAAAATTGTGAAAAACCGAAATTATGAACTTAAAATCAAGAATCGAATTGAATCGTGGCTTGAGAGAATCGTTACATCCCTCAGCAGCTGAGAGACAGACAGATAAGCACGTCTTCATTAGCTCCAACAAATCCAGTGAGGCAAGGGTGGCGTCCAATTAAGCTGCACAAGTAGATCTACGACCACTGATAGAAATATGAACCAAATAATTACAATTTAAATACATTATTAAAAATCTCAATATTTACAGGTTTGTGTATTCTTTTCCTTTTTGGGGGTGGGGGGGTGGGGGTGGGGGTCCCCCCCCTCTTACTTTCTCCCTTTAGTTCCTCCACCTGTATTTCAATTAAACGTTACTTGGTTTCATGTTGCCAGCTTCTCTATCCATCACAGGTTACCGGGTACTTTTCTTCTCTGTCATTGCTGCTTATCACCACCTGCTCCCTGCTTCTGACTACTCACCTACATCCACTGATGTTGAATGGAGTGAAGATCTATTCATGTTGTATTCTGTGACTGGTTGTAGTTGTTAATTATGAAGTAGACATGCTTCCTTAGAGAAAAACAAGTTTGAAACAGCTTTTTCTTATTTGATCCAGTGTTGACCAAAGGGGGGAAAAGGTTATGCAAATCGATTTTCATTTTTTAAAAATTAAAAAACAAAATCCCAATTAATTTTTGTTTCTGAAAAAGAAAACGTAATGTCTGGAGGAAGCACAGAACCCCCTTTATTCAATGTTCTAACTCTGAGAAGGTGAATCACGCTTTCATCTCTCTGAAACTTTACGTCAGTAAGTCTTTACGTAGGTTTGAGTCAGTCTCACCTGCAACTTGTTCAAAGCGCAGCTGCTCCACTCTTAACACACTCATATCATGGCCATTTTAGCTCTTGGTTGCACCGGCTCCTTCTCCAATTTAGGGTAGATTTTATGATTTTTATGGTTAGTTTTGAACTGTTTGATGGGCTAGCCTACAGGGGTTGAGAAGTACAAAACATTTACATTTATTAAATGCACACACTTTGAAAACGCAGTTACATTTAGTTAAGCACATTCGCAAATTTAAAAACAAACCTTAGATTTTAAGAAAAGAAACTAAAACTAAATAATACTTTTAATTCTTTAGCCTTTAGTTCAGCCTGAGCTGCTGACATTTTAATTATTTGTGTTGTTTTCTCATATTTTACACTTTGTGAAATTGTTTGAAGCTGTTTTATTCTACCATTAAAAATGCATATGAATAAACTTGACTTGACATTCATGGTTCTCCATCTCCGGTTTGTCCCTGTCTGGGTTCTTGGTCCTACTTTATTCTCCTTCTATCATATACCTGATCTTACAGCTCGACAAAATTAAAAGTTTAAAATATTAAATACGCTTAATAATATGTGGAAATCCTGAAAGAGTCTGAGCCTTTCTGCATATGCTGAGCTGAAACCGGTGATGCAGCATTAATTCACATCTCCCTCTCCCAACCATCCACCTAAATCTCACTTCTTGAGATGATGAACACAATCATGTGTCTGCCTCGTCCCTGCTGCTGAAAGCTCCGCCTGCACCACAGGAAGGAGGCACTGTCAACACATCTCATTTACACTCCAGTATCAGGTCGCACAGTAAGAACACAAACTGTGCAATCATGTGACACGCACACATGCATGCATACACACACACACACACGCATAGACAGGCACACAAACGCGTGTTTGTGGACGATGAAACCCAAGCTGTTGAACTAATTCCCCGTTAAAAGCAAAAACACTCCAAACAAACTATAGATAGCCTCATACTGTACATGTCCACACACACCAACACACACATGGAGGGAGTTTCATCATCCCCTTGTGCTATGAGAACTCAAGCTCTGAGAAATGGATTATTTTCTCTGCCTCTCTCGATGATCTTATCCTGTTGAGAAGCCAAGTTGGGTCTGAGAGGATGTGGGAATGCCGGGCCTGGTTCGCCGATACGCTCCTTCCTCTGCTGATCTACAAAAGCTACCAGCATGAGGACGGGAGAGGGGACAAATGCTAGTCCCTCTGCTCCTCTGCCAGCGGGGTATGAAGGTTCAGTGTGTGAGGGGGTCTTATAGCCCCCCATCTCTCCTTGCTTTAGCTTGTTGTCGTTCTCTCTCTAAGCTGAGACAGAGTCAGAGTTGTTCAGTGAGCAACACTCTGATTAAAAGAGAAGTGAGCAGCCACTAAGGATGTGTAGGTGTTCTATCAGGCATGAATACGACACACACATTTAAATGCATGACAACTTGGGTGTGTGAATATATCCGAGCGTGTGACCTCCACCACAATACAACCAGCCTGCAACGACAGGACCCTCCTTACCTCGCAGATTATAGGAGCTAAGGGACCACACCGCCCCTCCCTTTTAACCCCCCCTCCCTTTCTGCCAGATGTTAACCTGCACATTACGCCTGTGTGCGAGTGTGTATTACACCCATCAACTCTATGAGTAAGAGGGCAGCATAGAGGTGAGCATGCACGAGGGCAGCGCAGGTCCCGTGCGTGTGACGGCTTTATTTCTCTTCGAGTGCCTTCGCATATTTTCATCCCTCGCTGCTTCCGCCCCCTTTGCTTCATTAACGAGCAACAAAAACGTTTCTGGAGAGAAGCGGCGTGTGTGTGTGTGTGTACCAGAGCGTGTGTGTCACGCAGCCAACATGTGGTTCAGATTTCCTCTGTGGCCACATGGGCAAATACGCAGCGAGGCCGGAGCTCAGTAGGAGGCGCCGTGGTCCCGCTCCGAGACACGGCAACACCGACACATGCTTCCCCTTAAACCCCGGAGATTTCTGCGTGCGATGCCTTCATGTGATGCGAATGTTTGCGTTTCATGTCATGAATTTGTTTGTGCTTCATGAGAAACAATACTCAGGGGTCTTACCCATGCTCATCTTGACTGGCAGCTTCTCCTTGCTGGCTGCCTCCACCAGGTGACGACGCACCTCCATCACCCCTTCTTTATGTTTACTAGTCAGCATGGCCTCCCACAGCGACCTTGCTCCAGCCGGCCTGATGGGCAGAACAAATCAAAGAGGTGAGTCTGTGTCTGAGCAGGAAAAATAAAAAGCCTGCAGTAGATTTGGGTTTTTAGTGCAAGCGGGGCTTAGAAACTGTTGCTCTACCTGTTTGTTTATTCAGAGCTCTGAGAACAGACATGAAGGGACAGCAGGATGTTGTTCTGCTGATAGAGGGGCAGCGCGGAGAGGAGAGCGAAAACTCCCCGTAGGGGCGCCTCACAGGAAAAAGCAGAAATTAGCAGAGGGAACATCAGGAATGTTCTCGATCCACCTAAAATGTGCGTGTGTGCCGACATTCCTCAGAACAGACCCCGTCCTCACATCAGAGGCGAAGCGGCGGAGTCTGGAGGTCGGGGGCTCGTCCCGGTGCCATCGCAGGGATAGTCTCAGTCCCTCATCTCATTATCCGCCAGGCTGCAAAACACACCGATGTGCGTCTCTCGTGGAGAGCACCGGCAAGGCTTGTGTGTCAGACTATCAGCTGCCAGCACAAACAGATTCATGCGTTCTCGGTAAAAGATTCAAATGCGGTCACAAAAAAGGTTTGTCGTCATTATATCTGCAGATAATGGCGGTTTTTGTTGAAAGTGGCCTCTGGATCTGACTTTAAGCTACATTCAGATTTTATATCTCAGTCTTAATTGGGCTCCTTTCATAATTCTTTCCCTATTAAAGGCACTTGTACTTTGGTAGCTGATTTAAAGGGCACATAAAGCTCAGATCTCTGCCCTCGCTTTCTGACAGCTGGACAGGCAAGTGGACATGATCTCAGGAGGGAAAGAGAAAAAAGAAGAAAGTGGAGCGAGGACAGAAAGAGACAGAGAAGGGGGAGTTAGGAGGGACTTCTTTGACATATCCACTGTTTTTCTTTTCTTTCTTGGCCTTTTTTTTTTTTCTAAGCGTTTTTCTTCTCTCGCCTTTTCTCCTCTCTAACTGCTGCCATGTGTTTAATATCAGATGTAATCTGTTCCAGACCTTGGGCTGGGGCTGGCCGGGGAGGAGCGGGGCTCATACTGGGACGCCCACCATCTTCACACTAAGAAGTAGACACTAAGACCTACAATCGCAACTCAGCCTGGGACAAGTTTGGTTTTATGATAAGATAGATGCACGTTAAAAAAAAAAAAAAAGAAAAAGCACAGAAAATAAATCAGCTTTTTAATGACAGTTTGCTCAGGTTGTAATTTCACCCTAAATATGAGTTAGTGTGCAGCAGCTATTGGTCAAGAGTTATGACAGGGTGGGGGGGCGCTTCTGGAAAACGCCTCTATATCTTTTAGAAAAACACCTCCCATACACGTGATGATGTATTAAAACGACAGCAATTACACAAATCATGAAATCCCACATGCTTGCAATGGCTGAAATACCAGCAGAGTGACTTGACCGGGCCACATGCAGGCAGCCGTGAGACGGTTTGTGTCTGCCGATGTGCACACACGTTGTTTGCACACAATCTTGCATATTTGCGTGTGTTCTTGGAAGCTGGAGGGGTTTCGGAAAAAGTGTGGATGAAATATGGTTCTCATTTGGCTGTTTGCCAACGCAACCCAACCCCCCTCTGCATCTTTTTCCAGCCCCACTGCTGCCTTCTCCGGGCCATTTGGTCAGACGAAGGTGGGGGTGTGAGCTGGGTTTGTATTGGCAGGGTGTGAGACAGGGCTCCACTACCAGCCAGAAACATGTTTAGTAACAGCTCTACTATGGAGCAGGGGTGGGTGGGTAGATGGGTGGGTGGGCAGTGTGGGAAACCGGGGCGCGCGTGCTTGGTTATCTGTGTGGCTCAGAGTGTGGAGAGTAGAGTGGGCCTCATTAATGAGGGAAAAAAAAGCAGCTGTAATGCAAACTGAAGGGGGCACTCTTGCTCCTGCCTCCTGCTCGCCATGAGCGGCTGTGTTTGGAAAGTGTGGACTAACTAAATGAGTGACGTACCATTAAAAGGTAGTTAGGAATCAAATGTCGGGGCTTAAAAAGGACAATGTGTTTACTACGTTAACAAATGAACACACGTGTGCTCATTAAAGCGCCACCTACCAGGGCTGGATCATTAGTGACTTGGGGTGAAGGAGGGGTGGGGGACGGGGGGGCAGTATTCCTGGAAGTGGATGATGAAGAAGAAGAAAATGGCTAAAATCCTTCTGACTCATGATTTCTTCAATTTGCTCCCCATCCTGTAGCCCGTTTGAAATCCAGTGTAGCATGAGCGAGTTTATTTATTCAACATGAGTCTCTCTTAAGGCCCATTTATGCTTGACGGATACGCACACGCACGGAAAGTTTCGTCCGTCTTCTGCGTCAATTCCGTGCGTTTTTGGTGCGTTTTCAGGCTCCTTGCGCATCCGTCACTCGATGCAGATGATGGAGTAATACCAGCGGAAACCGCGGGGTCAGTGTTGAGCAAAGTGGAGCAGGAACAAACCAGGGAAGAAGAAGAAGATAAACAGGAAGAAAAAAACCATAGAAGAAGAATGAAGACGGCGAAAAAAACATTAGAAGTTGAACACTCTTTAGAAATAAAGCTCTACAAGTGTTCACGGTGTGTTGGTGGTTAGAAACAACTTAATAGCAGCGCGTTTGTGCCGCCAATCGATGTTTGAAACAAACGTATCGCGTGGTTCACAATAAACTCAGCACTGCCGCTTAGCGGAGGTTAGCCGTAGCAACAGAAACGACGCATGGAAGCATGAAGGCAGCAGCGCATGGAGACGTTTGGAACGGACGCCCCAAATTACGTCCGCCAGGGAGCATAAATGAGCCTTTATACACACAGCAGAGTTTGCACTGCAACATTCTGTATCCATGACCAGATTCAGCAGTGAATCATGTCGCCTGAGCGTACGACCCGCGAAGGGTCAGTTCACCCAGTCAGCTTAAAAAAAGCTCAACACACACATGGGACTCTAATCTGTAGAGCCATATATGCAAGCTCCTAGGATCCAGGAGTAGTAAAATAACTCTCTTGTCTAAGGTAAGTATTCTTATTAAATTTATAGCCATACTATGAGAACTTTTTCTTGTGTTTTCACAATGAATAAGTAACGTCATTACATGTGCTGCATAATCAAGATATGATTTGATTTGATTTGATTTGATATGATGAAGGAATCTAACAATATGAAAGGTTTTAGCAGCATAAATACAAATTAACCATATTCAGCTGTCTTGGAAAAGACATACAGAAGTATAACATTATATCTGTGTTCATTTGCTGGACATAACTCTCAAAAATGAAAAGAAATTACAAAATTACAAAAAAAACAAAAACCAAAGAAAAGAAAGAGAACATTTCAGTCTTTAAAGTCAGAGTAAATGGAATTCAGATTTGAAGGAAAACATGTCACGTTTGGGTTCACAACTGTGTTAAACATTTTTTTCTAGTGATTTTTTCCATTCAGGTTTTTAGAGGAGATCTGAAATAAGAGCCCCATGATGCAGCGGAAAGGAGTGTGTATTAAGGTGAGCAAAGGCCGACCCCAGCCTCTAGCTATGTGAAGTGAAAAATAGGCCTGTAACAATGCATCAGCCTCCAACAAACCAAGGTCACTTAGTCATGTAAGTGACATTTTGCTACTTAACCGTTCTGCCTCTCATAGGAACGCATCTCCTCCAGACGGCGGAATGTCTAGAGATTGGGCTGCCGGTTGGAAAAGTAACCGTGGCTGCTGGGCAAATAAAACATATCAGTCTCTTCCTCAAAGGGTAGTTGAGGAATCTTGTACGGAGGTTGTTAAGCGACTGTATCTGCAGATATCTCTTTATTACGCACCGTGGATTCATTTAGTGACAAGCCAAAACCGTATCGCCGAGGTCAGATGACTCAGTAACTACTGAGAATACTGAAAATATTTGGGAGTAACTTAGTCATTTAGCATTTGGTGGACTGATTTTGTGCAGAGATACAATGATGAACAGATGAGGATCACATCAATATCCACCTCCTTTTACACCTAAAAGTTTGACCTGAGATAGCTGGGATTAACAGACACACTGCTGTGACTGCCGCATTAAAGGCTCATTTATGCCCCTTTTACGTATGTAAACAGGTATATCTTTTACGTTGGCATGATGAGGCAGCACATTTACTAGCACAGTGGTTATCAAAGACTTTTCTGATATGTACCCCATGTGGAATCATTTCTCTGCTAAGTACCCCATATCCAATACAGAGCTTTTGTTGTAAACAGAATTACACAGGAGCGTCAGTGCCTATTTCTTAAAATTTGTCTTTGAAATTAAAACATTTTAAAAGGACATGGCCATCTTCAGACACGTTATTAATAAATCAAGATTAAATTCATGGGGATATGAGTTAAAACACGAATATGTCCCTTTTTACAGAACAGAGATGCGTTCATAAATATTGTTGCTATCTTCGTGCCCTATTAAACAAACTAATTGATTTATATTCACACCTATCAATTCTGGAGTGAAAATTAGTTATTCCATAATTTGCTGAATGCTACCAATGTTTACAGAGACACGAGTTTTAGATCAAAAACCTGATCAAAATAAAAATATTTCACATTAATGAAAAAATCAAGCTGGATACTCAGCATTATGTTCTTCATATTACAAGATTATCAGAAACTCTACAGGCAGTATTTCTGTTATTTCTTGGAGTGTCCCACAGTACTCCTAGGGTACTTGTACCTCCATTTGAGAAACAGTGCACCAGAGGGCCGTTCAGAGTGCAGAGTTCAACCACCTGACATCAGGATTCAGACAATGACAAACATGGAGATCATGATAACGTACATGCACAGCAGACGACTGTGGTCTGTGGGGCCACTAAGAACATTGCAGCTTCTTTTTCTGTGTTCCTTTTGCTGGTTACACGGGAGCTATACTGCAAACACTCACCCTGCATTTCTGGGAGTCTCTGCTCCATTGAATAGGGTTCACACGATTCAACTACATTAAATTCTCTCCATGTAGATGAACAGTTTTGAAATTTGATGCACTATGAATAAAACCTAACAACAGTCCACGTTGTACACGTTTATTTTATGCTACTCATTGATTTTTGCCGAGAAACTCCGCTTCCATTCAGGACGAGTTTGGTTACTGGGCGAGTAAAAGATACCGGCCCCTTCTGGAAGGGCGATTCGGTGAAGCAGCTAAACATCCAGCCTAATGCTGCAGAAGTGTGCACAAGCTGCTTCACTCCTTCCTGAGTTAATTTACAAAGTAAAAAAAAAAACCCAGTTGGTTTCCTGTAAACATCCTCATAGAGCAGAGGACATAACATGAGAGAGAAGGGGAGGACTGGGGAGCAAAACCAGACCTGGCCTTGAGTGTCTGTGTGTTCTGGCAGGAGGGACAAATGACCCTGCAAGTGTGTGCAGAGGAACCGAGGGAGAGGAGCTCTGCAGGAAGATGACCATAAAGACAGAGTAGATGAAGGACCTGTTTTGATTTCACCCATCATCACAAATTGTTTGCAGGTTTCTGAGAGCACTGCAGCTTGTGGAAGAATCCTGCAGCTTCCCAGTAAGCTGAATCAAGTTCGATAAATATCCTCAAGCCATGTTACCTGATTTCCCCAGACATGTGGAACCCGCCCCTCCCCATCTCTGCCGGATGCACCACAGCTGCTTTCACTCTCCTGCACCAATACCAGAGAAATTTCCACCAATTTGTGTGATTCTTCTAAATATTAATGACATATTAACTAGCACATGAAAAATTTAACACATGACAGATGATTATCTACAGTATGTGCATGTTTAAAATCCATGTATGGAATAAAGGAGAGTTGTTGTTTGGAACTTCTCTGCTGTGTGGACAGAAGAAAATCAAAGGATCAGAATGGGGGGAGCGAAGAAATCCCCCTCTTCCTGCTCTGATGTGTCTTGGCTACTTTACCGCAGCAAGTGAAAGTCAGCGGTGGGCACCCTTTGAAGGAGAGGGGCTGGAGGAAGCAAAGCCCCATCTTTGGGGGCATTTTATCTACTTGATGAATAAATCAACACGCAGCTCTTCCAAAGAAACAGAAAGTGTGTGTTCTGCGCTGAAAACCCGACCACGGGGCAGAGAGACAGCATACAAGAAAGAATAGGTTCCGTTATCTTAGTCTTGATGGGAACACGGAGTACAAGCTGTTCAGGTGGAAGTAATCTACTTGATTTATACACTCAGAGTTTCAGCAGGAGAAACTTTCCGCAGTGAAAGAGAAAGTAAAGGTGGGCAGTGGATGAGACGGACGCAACATGAGAGGGGACGCTTCGGCTCGCTCAGACGGCCCAGTCTGCGTCTCTAAATGAGATATTCCCGCTGATATGACTATTTGTAAAACGAAGCACAGGTAATGTATGACATCAAATCAAACAGCGTCTTTCTTTCAAACAGATGGTGAACGCTCAGCCTGAGGATGTGTTCCTTTCTGTGACGAGGTAACAGGACGTTCCTGAGAGAGCTGCTCTCTCTCTAGTTTAGTCTGATCTTCACTCTATATTGCTCTGATAAAAGATACGGAACTGGCTTCCACTCTCTTGAGATGAAAAACCAATTTTCCAACTCTTTTTTTCAGGACACACACTGAATGAATAGTGGGGATTCATTTCCCCACAGGTCCGGATGCATGTGCAGAGGGAGAGCCCCGCCTGTAACGTGCACCTTTGTGAAGATTTGATTCATTTGTCTCTCCTGGCTGGGGCGTACTCCATTCAAAGTAACACTAGAAAAGTATGCGAACCTTTCAGACTTGTTTTAAAGCGTGCCGATTCTGTCGTGCCACGCTGCCCTTTACGTTGGAATCACATCACACACCAGCTGATCAAAAACAACTTGACATTTTCATAATGAATTAAGTTAACATAAAAAAAAAAACTAAAGAGCTACTGAGAGACATCTTTAAAAGAGTAGAGAAGATGCTAGGGAGCAAACATCTGGATTTTACAGCTGGAGAGAATACAGACAGTATGGCAAACTGGGATTGGCTCCAGTCCCTTTACCCCCCACCCATTTCATCAATAGACAGATGTAGAAAATGAATGGATGGAAGACTCGAGCGTTAGATAGGAGGACCTTATAGGTAAGGGAGTCTAAACACACTCTTTGGTGCATTTTAGAAGAACTTAGAATCAGTCCATCGCAATTCTCAACTTCCACATCCTCATGCCATCGACTGGCCTTCCACCAACCAATGGGAACTTGGCTAAAAGGCCTTCATGCAAAGAGAAGCCTGTCCCAATAAGCCATGGTAAAAATGTGAGAGATGGCAGAGATAGCTGCTTTCATAAACACAACCCACGTGTTGAGCTTTCATCAAGATGGAAACAACAAGAACCTGATGTTTGCTCTGAATCTGTGTTGCACAATCCAACAGATGTTTGTCCAGAATGAAAACAACCCTCCTGCTACATGCAAAGCTCTAATTGCAGCCCTGTATGGCAGCTCATGGGTGAAGCTGTTGTTTCCGAATCCCTTACAGGACCTTGTCTTCACTTGGCTGCGACAGTCACTGTCCGAGAACACAAAGGGAAAACATCAGAATGAATTAAGCTCATTTTTAGCTTCCTTTTTTTTCTCGTTGGGGTGAAAACCAGGAGTAGCTATCCTCATCTGTCTTTCATTTCTCCTGTTCTTTCCACACTTTAATTTTCTCTCCTGCTTTTGTTAACTTTCCAAAAACGGCCTCAACTCAAATCAGAATGCACGGCTCTTTTATTCGTGCTCATGTTTCCCTGCTGAGACAGAAATGGGTGTTTTCCCTCCCCGTCCCTGCGCGTTGCGGTGCGTACAGGACCTGCAGGGCCGAGCTGAGGAGACTGCAGCCTCGCCGTGTTTTCACATGGCAGGGTGCGGCCGCTATTCTGCCTGGCAGCAAGTCAGCGGACCAAGAGTCCCCCCCCCGGCCACCCGAACTCCGGTTCGCCCACACTGCACACGCTCCCACCTCAGCATCGAGGTCCGAGGCGGCCAAATGACGCGGAGAAAGCCGGCTTCATTGGGAGACTGAGGGGAAACTCTGTGCCCTCTGCCAGTGGGTTCACATGTCTCGCTCGAGATCAAAAGGGCTGTGAAGCCAAGCACAGCAAATTACACAGGCTGGGCTAGAAGGTACTTGACCACAAAGACACACACACACACACATTTCTCTAGCTACTTTCCACAACATCGCTTTACTTTTAAGAAACTCTGCATCCTGGCACTATTTAATGGAGGAAGAATAATGCCATTGTACACGGGTGGAATAAAAAAAAAATCTCCTCAATCTAAATGTCTGTTTAAAGACTCAGGTTACTTCGTGCCTGGCACCATCACAGCAGCCACAGAGAGAAAGTCAGGTTGCAGGATATGGAATATTCCCACCAGGTTATGAAAGACAATACAACAGTAATTACTAAGTAACTGTGGGGTCTTGCCGGTGGAGCTAAAATCAACAACCACCCACAGAATGTTTAAGACACAGTAATCTAAAAAAAATATCCTGGAATTACTGAAGGATGGATCGTACAGCAAGGTCCACATTAGCTCCACACCTAATACTTAAAGCTTTGAGATGGTTCTCATAATGAAACCAATCAAAACACGCTGCGGTGCAGGCTAAAAATAGCTTGACAAGGACTAGGTGTATAAACATGCAGCGGAAGGGAACTGGAGACAATCACAGCGCACGATGCGAGCAGGGGCTGCTGCTGCGCACACTATCACACTTCCTTTTAGAAATGTTGAAATTTTCTAGAAAACTTGAGCATGTAAATCCTGCAGATGAACATCCAGCGTCTGTGAGGATGTTAAATAACGCAGCAACGCCAGTCTTTCTTCTTCTTCTTCGTCCTCGGCAGTACCTCCGTCTCCTAAGCGTCAGTGATAAGGCTGAACTGGGCCATCTGCTCAGAGATAGCGCAGGCAATAAGGCTCCTGCTGATCCGGCTGGCCCTGATCAGACACACAAGCACAGCCGCTGCACCGGCTCGCTCGCATCCACCTCTCAGCTACGCTTCACATCGCCTGCATGTTTGTGTCTGAGCAGCCGCTAGCGCTTGTGCACGGTATCTGAGACAATCATCAGAATGTTGCGAGATGAAGGCGTTTGAGGCTCTGGTTGTGTTTTGGTGAAAAGATGTGGACTGATGATTGCAGACCTTGCAGCAGTAGCCTCAGCTTCAGCTCAGCTACCAATATCACCTCAGAGTGCTGAATCATGACTCTTACTAATCATCACACCAGTAAACTTTTCTCTTTGAATCATTTAGGAAGATTTGTGAGCAGGTTCCCACATACAATGTGAAACACTCAATCTTTTACAGGACACAGGTACTGAGAGCGTTGGCTTAGAGATCTGGGTTGGGTTTATGTGCAAGAAGAGCATGATCTGGCTCACCGCACGGTCAAACTCTGTCCAAGTCTTTTCCTCCTGCAGCCACATAAAGGATCAAGTGGAAGACATGATGTAGGACTGATTCCTGCCATGAACAACAGCCCCACCACAGGCGCCTAAAACAGGTACCTGCACAGCCAAAACCAGAGGCCTAAGCTCCACCAAACCACCGGCACCCAGTACTGCATGGGCATATGCCACTCAGCCCACTCAGGGAAGGAAGGTGGGGCCCTCCCACCCTTAACCCCAAGGCTAACCCCGAGGCATGGGAGCTAATATCAGCCTGGGTTACATTCTAGCTGCTGACAAGTTACAGACGACTGGAGGAGCATCAATTAATCTAAGCCGCATGTTTGAAATGTGGTTAGAAGCTGGATCACCGGGAGGGAAGAGGAACACAAGGAACATGGAAAGTCCACATAATGGGTCACTGTTGGTGGAGAACTTTAAACCGTGCTTGTTTTTTTATTTTCTTTCAAATTTTTTTAATGCATGGTAAATTATTTTCATTTAGAAAATGTGGTTATTTCTATCAATTAGCTCTGTGAGAATCCTGGATATGTTCCTATAAAAAGAACAGAAGTTGATTAGGTGCATATAAAACCAGCTATTTGAAAGCAGTGTGTCATTATCTTGATTATTGTCAAATTATAGTGAAAAAAGTCTCACACACACCATTAGCCTCAAAGCATATTTGGGCAAATGAGACCTACCCGACTCTACTCTTGTCACTACTGAGTCCCTGTGCATCATCATTTCCAAAAACCTTAAAATAAGACTTTGGTAAATATGCTATGAGGCTAACAACTAGTTCCAGGTGCTCGTGACTTTATTGTTCTCTAAAGAAAAAAAATCACTTTCCAAGAGGCAAAGAAATTTAATTGTAGCTAATCTCTGCAAAACAAAAAGCTTTAAAAATTTTTTTGTTCTCTCCTAATCATATTGGTTCTGCTTAAACTATTGAAACAACTCTTGTTTTTGTTTTTTACACACTATCAAAGTATTGTGACTGAATTTATTAAATAATAAAGCATTAACCAATCCTTCATCGATCTTTTTCTTTTTTTGTGCTTGTTATTAAAAGTAGAAAATAGATGAACAACAAAAGAGATTAGTTGTCACCATCACTCTATTATAATTGGGGAATAATCAATGCAAGTAATTACCAATTCAATAATATTACCCCACAAGTTTTGCACAATTAGCCTCTTATATATCAAATACTCTAATATTTATGACAAAACAATGCAAAATAAAAAAAAGCATTAATTAAAAACAAATTTATGTTGAGAACAGATGTATTAATCTCCACCCACCATCAGACCAGCAGTAGCCTAAAGCATTGATCTAAGGCAGGACGGATCCTTGCTGCCCTAGATGGATCGATGCATCCATACAAGGCAATGTATACTGAATATACTTGGAATATACTGAGTTGTTGCCAGTATATTTAGGTATTACTTATGTAATTAAGCAGCTGAACAGGTGTACCTAATAGAAGGGACTGTTGAGCACAAAAACCCAACTTTAATTTCAACAGATGCCAAAACAAGTGAAGTGACTTGTGACAACCAGTTGGTGGCAGAGATTTCTCCACTAAGGTATAAATAATTAATTCATGTTACATTGTTTTTACTTTCATCCTAATGTTTTCGTATAATGTAGCGAAAGATTTGATTTAAAAAAAAAACATTAATGTCAGCTTAGATTTTTGAGACAGTAAGTCTGTTAAATGAAAGATAAACGGGGCTGTGGCTGTACGGTATGAAAACATTACAGGACTGTGTTGAGAGGAGTTGCACTTACTGTGTCTGTGCAAGACAGCCTGGCGCCACAGTGTTCTGGGAGTGAGAGGTTCGCTGTAGACTTGTCAGTTCCAGCATGTCCACCTGCACATCGGTCACATGGCCAGGTAAAGGTTTCAGCACAGTCAGGATCTTCTCAACCAAGCTGTCACCATGGTGACCAACAGCCCCTAAAAATAAGCAATACTGTGATTCATAAGAAACAGTAACACATGCTGATCTACCTGAACTTTTTATGATTACTCCAGAACACTCTGACAGTGGATATCAATGAGTAGCATCATGGGATTTGATCTTAGTTATCTAACGGTGGTATTACCTGTCATATCCATTGTTCGGTCCACAAAGATGATGGATGCTTTATTAGGAGCGGTCTTCCTCCGGTTTTTGGCGTTAGGATTATTGGCCAGTTCCCCTGCTATGATTCGGCTCAGTGGGCCCACAGCAAAGCTCTCTTCCCTCATACCTGTAGCTTCAAACATCGAGTTTAATGTTGAAACCAGGGATTTGACTTCAATCTGCAGTTCAGCGGGGAGAGCGTGCATATCGATGTCATTCAGGCTTACAAATCTCTTCTTTTCTGGTCGTTTTGCATTTATTGCGTCCAGGTCCGGTGACAGCAGGGGAAACAGATCTGCAAACGCTGGCATGACGATCAACTGCTGTGATACAGGGGCGAAGACCACAGGTGCGTGCATGACTTCCGCTGTGTAGTTCATGTTCCCCATCCATTCACAGAGCTTTTCCTCAAACTGCTCAAACACCGGGTTACCTTCTATTTCTGCTGTCACATTGTTTGCAAGGAGGTGCACGGAGTGGGGAATAGTGGTGATGACAACACAGTACTGAAAGTGGCTGAGAGATATGATGTCTTTGATGATGTCGACAGTTCTCCCCTTAAGCAAAGTGCTCACCACAAACACGGCTTTAGGCTCATTTGCACCGCAGGCTTCGAAGCTGGAAAACTGCTTGACATTTCTGGCTCCAGCCTCCAGTAAAGCAGCAGCTCCTCCGCTCCAGTGCAGCGCCTCTGCACACTTGCTATCCATAAAAACAACAGCTTTCTTTACCTTCGACAGCACCTTTTCCCACATCTGGAGCGGAAAATATGACAATTCCTCGACTGTTAACATCTTGGATATTACTACAAATACCTAAATGAAACGGAAAATGAAAAACATCAGGAAATGTTAGCTGAATCCCTCCAGCAAAACAAACACACGAGTCTCTTAAAGGTGACGTGGCACTCGCGCAGGATAAAGACGTCACGTAAACGTTGCTATGGCAATAGTAAACGGCGTGTTGAAAAGTAACTTTTTTAACGTAGCAAGTTATCTTCTTTTTTTTACAGAAAAATCTAATAATATGAAACGTTTTATATAGTAGCTCATATAATTAAGTATGAAAATTTTTGTCTTTTATTTACCCGGTAAAATAGCACTTGTCAAATTAACGTTTTTTTTCTGTCTCCACAGCAATCCCCCTCAACTGACAGTTAAATGCATTTCCAGTGACAGTTGATAGTTCTAATCCAGTGCCGAATAAAAATCTTCCGGTTTTGACCTAATTTTTTTGTAGCTAGCTTACAGGTTTAATTTCTGGTTCGTGCTTAATTAAAACATTTTTCTTCTCGGAAATGTCTGACTCAGGGCCGGAGTTGACGGCTGCTGCCGAGAAGGAAGAGGAAGAGAGACTTTACCGATGTAGCTAAGTTTAAACAGGCCGTTTAATGATGTCTTTGAATTAATTAATATATATTCTAAAATTAACTTGTTTGGTTTAATTATCCGCTGTCTGTTATTCATCTAATTATTTGAACCCCTTTGAGTATTTCAACCTCAAATTATGATGTCAAATCACAATACTCTCTGGGCTATTTGCGTTTTTCAGGGTTATATGATCTCCCACCATATGACTTGGATGAGAAATTCCCTTACAGGTGTGTTAACTGATACAGGAGCAGATAAACACCATTTTCCTGTTATACAGTATGCAGGCATACAAAGGATCAGACACACAAATGGCATTCATATATCATAAACATGTTAAATTAATCAGTCTACCCCATTCGATTGTCTTCAATACTTTCATCTGAATGCCTCTATTCTATGAAAATTATTATATACTGATCAGATTGGTATAAAGTACCATGGAATACATTAATAGTTATGTGGGCATGCTCAGTGCTACCTACAGCCAATCCAAATGGCACTATTTGGCTAATTGAACTGCTCCAGTCTGGATTTATGTTTCTATTTGGGAAAACCAATAGCAGAAACTTTTTTCTTGGAGGCTTGGGGATTATTAAAGCTGGTGACAGCCACATACACAGGTGATAATTAGAAAACCAAACCCTTCCACATTAACAACATACATATCACCTGGAAACAATGAGTACAAATCCAACACAGAGACCTCTTTGAAGTTGTGATTTTGAGTTTGAAAGTCTACATCAAAATAATTAGGAGGTCTCAATACTCGCAAGGCTCATTTTTGTGCAGGCAGTGTTGTAATGAAGCGTTGAGGTATAATACAGCTTTCACAGCACAATAATGGCAGAGATCATTATAGTTTCACAGTACATGTGCTGTGCAGTCAGTCATGTGGAGCATTAATAAGTATTTGATGCTCATTAAATCTGCTGCCTTGAGAAATGTGTGTGTTTGTGAGTTAGAAAATGTGACTATAAGCAATCACAAGAGTGGTGCCTTAATGCTATCTGTAATCTGCATTCTCAAGCCTTTTCTGCCTCAGAGTAAACAGAGCATGAACTGCCAATTACAGTAAGAACCAGTAACATACATGGAAGGTTTCTTTTTCCCTTTGTTTTATGCTTGAGATTGAATATAAAAGTTGAAGGATACAAGCTTTGTTGTTGCTGTTTACAGACTTAAGGCTGAGGTTTAGAGGAACATATAATAAAGGTTATTCAATGACCATTTATACTGTGATTTATATGATTTAAAAAACAATCATAATCCAATTAAGCTCTTTTAGGAATGTTTACATGTTCACAGTGCTCAAATATGCACTTTTTACTTAAGTGAACCGTGGTATTATTTTCATATTTCTCCTTTGTTTTATGGGGGAATTGGATGTCTAAGAAGATGACCATATCAGTGACACAGCCATTTCTTTGCAAGTGTGCAGCTGTGCATACAGTATGAGAAAGTAACTGTTTACCATCTGTCAGCTGACAAGATAATGATGCATTCAGAGCGTTTAATTGCATTTTTCTCCCCGTTGGGCATGATATGAAGGGGCATTATTTGTCTGGGACCCACTTCTGTCAAGGCATGGTTTTCAGATATCTATTATTTTTTTCTTTCTACTACAGGGAATGTGATCTTTTAGTTGTTAATGTTGAGACACCTTTCTAAATTGGGCTCAATCCACACCAAAGTGTCAAATTATTGATGTGATGGAGAGGATAACAGTTTTTTAATCTTGGTCTTGATTTCTTGCAGCCCTGAACACTCCCCTGTGCATCCTGAGAGTCATACTGAAATGGAGACACTTGCAGCTGGTAAGGAGGTGTTTTATTAAACAGTTTCAAGGACTGTCTATAGGACCAGATGACAAAAAAAAAAGCCCACAAAAACAAAAGCAGAAAACTGAAACTGAGTTCATTCTGAAACCTTACCCTTCTAAAATTTCCCTCATTATTTCACATGTGCATGAGGAAAATTACATTATACAGTAGTTTGGTTGGATGATGTATTTATGAAAAATGTGAATTATCTACAGAACCTGCAGAGACACAAGGGACCAATGTGTCAAAAAACACCACAGGAATGAAACATAATACACAGTCTTCTGAGAAAAAGTTCTGGATGAAACCCGGTGAGTCACAGTCAGTTAGGCTAAAGATATTTGCGAATCTTCTCATTCAGTTGCCTCAATACTTGATTGATTCAGTAGAATCAATTGATGATTCTACAGTATTTAGACTTATTTGCAATTTCGTATCTTGATTTTAGGTGCTAGCATCTCAGATTACTTTAACTACGGCTTTGATGAACAAACCTGGAGTGCCTACTGTAAGAAACAGGCCAGACTTCAACGGTTCAGGAGAAATACTGAAATCATGGTAAGATAAGACATGATAAACATGGTGTACTTTTTAAGAAACTACAGACTTAAAAACTTAATCTCCTAACATGCATCACAACAGATGCTACTGCTCTTCTTTTAGTTTAAGCGAGCTGTGAGTAAATAAGATGATTAGGAGTTTGTTGCCCTCCGACTCAGGCCCAGAGGAAGCAGGTGGGATGTGGAGAAGAAGAGCCTTGCTGTTCTTATTCTTCCTCAGGCAGAGCATCTATTCCAGCTTCTAGGTTAGTAACACGTTCCCAACTAACTCCCACTGTGTGTCCCTAATGCTCCACCAGTACATCTTTTTATTCCGTCCCACAGCTCAGAGCTCAGAGCTGAGAGAGGCTGGCAGCTGGTTGTTTTTGTTTGTAAATGACACAGCAATTATCTGACTGATGCCATCTGTTTTCTGTGGTTATAAGATGGGCTCAGCACAATAAAGTTGTTCTGGCAAGAGCGGAGGCGTACACAGAACTCTGTTCATTTAGTCAAAAAGCTGTGGCAAACTTATTTCAGACATACAGGCACTTTTTTACTCTTCATTTGGGTTTGTTTTGCCAGCAGTATCTTGTGCTCATTACCAGATTTAAGCAATGCATATTTTTTATTAAATGCAACTTTTATGTAAAAGCTATCCTTACTACTAATAAGAAGCTATTAAACTGTCATCTTTTTATTGCACATTTAAGTAATTTGCAGCAGAATGCTTCCATTACTAATGTGTCTTTCTTTAAATGAACAAGACAAAATAACCCCAAAATGAAAACAAACATACATGGATACTATTATAAAAGTAGGAACACAATAAAACAAACTTTGATAATAATAAAATAATAATAATAATTATGATAATGATAATAATAATAACAACAAAATAATAATAATAATAATAACAATAACAATAATAATAATAATAATAGTAATAATAATAATAATAATAATAATAATAATAATAATAATAATAACAATAATAATCCATCCATCCATCCATTTTCTGAACCGCTTAATCCAAATGGGTCGCGGGTGTGCTGGAGCCTATCCCAGCTATCAACGGGCGAGAGGCGGGGTACACCCTGGACAGGTCGCCAGTCT
>JAVQJG010142294.1:0-13099 GCA_036024015.1 Craterocephalus amniculus
GCGTGTCTAATAATAATGAAATTATTTATTGACAGTATGAAGATGTCTCTAGTTTCTTTGTTATTTATATATATATATAAATATATATATATATATATATATCCGTGTGAAAGACTGCTTTACGTTTTTGCTGCATTTATGTTTTGAGCTATTTTTAGACTTACATTATGGAATATGTGCAGTAAAGTCCATCTTAAACCAACGTTGTCAAACATGCTGCTTCCTTGCGGACTTATTTGGTCCTCCGGGTCAGCACAGCCTCACTTCACTCTGTCCGTTCAACCAGAGCAACGCGCCGCAACATCTCAGCTTTTATGACGCTACATGTCCGCTACAGCTCCGTCAGCGAGCGGGACGTTTATAAAAGTGGAACGGTATAAAAGACGAGGTCCGCACCACGACTGCTTTCCAGAGTAAATCTGAACGGTGCTTACTATTTGACGGGTGGACAATAAAGTTTTTTATTTAATTAATTTACAAAGCACCACTAGCAAACAGTGTCACAGTGCAGCTGCAACAGATCACACGCAGCTGCAAAGGGGAGCATCTCACAATGACAATGACATCATTGATCGGATCGGTGGATGAAAACTTCAGGGCCGATCAGAAAAAATTTTAAATATGTGAAAAATAGGCCGATCCAATCAAGCCGATCCGATCGGTGGAAAGCCTAATGCACACACATTCACATTATTGCCTCATGGTCTCACACTGGTTTTGTCATTATTTTCATGTGTTATAGTTGCCAGTGACACAAACATTTTCCATCTTGTGTTTACATGAAATTAGACAAGTGGAACTCACAAATTGCGTATGCTCAACTTTCTGCTCTGAAAATAATGCCAAAAAGGAACTTTTCATTCTTAATTTATTTGATTAGTCATATATATATAATTGATGATGAAAATATTTTGAATATCTTGCCAACAGAATGACAAAGAGTCAGTGAAGCTTCTTCTGCGTGTCTCTAAGTGGAGCCCATTCAAGCTACTTGACTCCCTCTCAGTCAAGCCCTTTCTACTGACTAAGAGGCATTTCATAACAGCTTTATCAAACCGGTTGCTGAGCGAAGTGTAAAAACAAGGAAGAACTGGTGTCCGAAGAAGCTTTAGACTCAGAAATCAGTCAGAACCAGCAGAAGGCAGCTGTGTGAAGGCAAACGGACAGAGGCGGATTGTTGAGTACTCTGCAGACTTTCTGTTTGTACTTTTAAAAGCTGAGTTGAGCCGACCGGCACATCACCCCATGACCAGGATCAACAAGGGCTCCAGATAAAAGTCTTATCTGATGGCTGCAGGCCAGAGAGAGCTGAAGTTGAAAGCTTTAGAGAAGCATCACTTTCACTTCTGATGGGCCTGCTGCTCTGGTGAGGTGTCCGTCTGGAACATTTAAAGTTCCACTCAGAGACAGAGACAGATGGAGGCACTGACCTCAGGAAACTGTGGAGAGGAAGATTTAATCAGTGCAATTTTCTGCACAGAGTTTGAAACTCTGTTTGAAAATCCTGTTTAAACAAAATCAAATCTCTGTTTGTGTCACATCTGCACAGTTTCTTGTTTGAAAGTTAATTAAAGTTTGTCATCAAAGTAATGGCAGCACTGTTCATGGCTGGAGAGCTTGATTAGTCGTCTTTACAGTGTTGTGATCCTGGAGCAGGGAGTCACACCCCAGATTGTGGAGATATGGGATCCCCGCTGGCTCCGGACTCTCTTTGTAATAAGGCTACAACGGTGACTGACACACACCTGGCAGCACTTCATCCTCAGAATAAGACTAAATAGCAATTTTTTGCAGGCCACTACTCACACGTTTGGCTGTGTTGCCCATCACACACACACGCTTGCCTTGACAAGTTATCAGGCTTTCCAATGAAATGATCAACCATACACAGATTTCTCTAGTTTTTGTGCTATGTTTAGGGTTTTTTACTTTTTTACCTAACTTAAATAACAAGAAGAATTTAATCCCTCCAACTCTTTGGAATAATTGAGTCGACGTCAAAGACGGATAACAACCCTAACAACCAAACAAAACAATGACAAACAAAACGCCGACATATTTACTCAGCAATGAGCTGTTGTCCAGCAGCGTTAAGAAGCTAGATCACACTTCAAAACTTTTTTCCTGCCCTAGAGCATCACTGTGCGTTAGTGCGGAGGAAATAGACCCGAATGCCGACGAGACAGACCTGTGCAATGACGGAGGTTTAATAAATCCAACAAAAAATGCAAAACTCAGGCTGGAAACCAGAAACTCAGGTTGCGGAGAGAAAGGACACGGAGAGACACACGGGAAGAAGAAAAACACACACGAACGAGAAATGATCTGGCAAAGGACAAAGGAAGGCCGGGAGGGAGCTGATAACAGACAAGCAGGTGATGCAATGAGCAAAAGAAACCAGGTGTGATAACGAGGAAGTAGGACGTAAATGAGAAAACAAAGGACTAAACTCGAATACTATAAACCAAAACTCAGAGACCATTACTCTATTTTGCTTTATAGAACCACGTCATGCTGGACATCGATTCAACAACGAACCCAAGAGGACGTTACTGGGGAAAAGAAAAAGAGCAAGAAACACAAGATAAGACAAAAATCGACGTCAGACCGACTTTTACTGACTGGAGAGCTCAGAGAAGAAACAGGATGCAAGACAGATGATGAATTAGCCGTCATAAGGGGGCGCCAGAGAGAAAAGCAGCAAAATTCAGAGATATGGCTTTAGTTTAGAGTCTTCCTCCCCAGCAATGCCTGCTCAGAAACAGTCAGAATCACTTCTCTGAGGTTTCTGGTTCTGATGTGTAGAGTCCGCCTCGCACCATGGAGCTTCGCTAACCTCCTGCAGCTACACAGCTCTCCTCCTGTGTCTGTCTGATTTGTGGTTATATGAGAAGAATCTGAACAAGCGCAATAAATGTTCCCGAAGATTAAGAGAGCTGTTATCCTTCAGGGGCTTTCCTCCAGATTCCTGAGAAATGTGAAGAACAGCTGGTGAAAAAACAAACATCATGAGCCAGTATCAGCTGCTAGTGGGCATTCTTCACATTTCGGATGATCCCAACACAAACATGCTTTTTGCAAATAGATCAGCTTCACTCTTTTTGTTGCTTTTACTTTGCAGAGGCTTTCATCTAAAGTACCGGGGGAAGGGTGGTGCTGAAATATTTCACCTCTCACTGATGGGATTGGATGTAATTTTCTGAATGAAGTGTTGCCGGCCGGCAGACGCTCCGCTCTGATCGATTGACTCTGTGGGCTTTGCAGCGTCCCATCTCTGACCTGGGATTTAACTCTGTTAGCGTCTGTGACCTTTGCGATGGGTTTGAACTGCAGGTCTGCTTTCTGTTCTGCCTGTCAGGGCTAAAACCGGCTCATCTGTCAGGCTGCAAAAAATTGTCCCCGTAGATATGAAATGTCTGAAGTGTCACCAGACTCGCTGAGTACTCGGTGCTGGAAACTTGCACGCCGAACAGCTGATTGTTCAGCAGAAACTGGTAGGCAGGAGATTTCTGCTGACGGGCTGGATTTTCACACAAGCCCTTCCTGGTGAAAATCAGAAACCGCCCAGTTAGCAGCAGCTCGGCTTGTTGATGGGAGGGGTCAGAGGTCAGGGCGGCTGCAGCTGACAGAAAGGCTACAGAAGCTCCGATAACTGAGGGAAGCAGAAAAGCAATGTCAGAATAACAAGTCTGACTTCCTGACAGTAACCTGAAGCCGGAGCTGGGATGACCTCTGCACCAGCACGCAGGTGAAGATGGAGAAACCCAGGCTGGCTGGCGGTCACTCTAACCATGTTTCCACTGCAGGTCCTGGCAGGGACACAATTTCTACGTTTCCACAGGCAAAAAGAGGGAATATTTCATCTGACCCTTCCAACTGTTTTGGGAGCCTTCTGTTAGTGTCCCAAACACACCGCAGTTTCTCACGTAGCTGACGTATGCGTCACTACCCGGCTGAAATGGCTCCTACAGGTTCGGTTGGCTGTGGAAACGCAACAGGAATCAGGGTTTAATGATCCCAACTGTCCCCTACTCACCTAGACTCCATCATGAAAGCGGGACTTTTGATGGTGACACTTTAGTAGTGAGACCAGATTATGCATGGTGGTGTCCAGTTTGTCCAAGAGACCATAACATGCACAAAAAGTTGGATTTATAATGTAATAAAACAGAATGGGAACTTTCAGGCAAACCTTTTCCTTAAACTAAGACGCGCTCGCAGGAAACTGCAACTTCACATATTTACCGGATTAATTGAGACAGAGGACATCTTCAATCAGACGTGGTGTTTTCTGGCATTTAGCCATTTTTCCTCCCATCAGGAAAATTTGTTCAACAAATCTGTCTCACCTTTTGTGTTTAAACCAAACTTTTCTATGTTTCGATCTGTGTGAGCATATGGTGTGTGTTGTGTCTGTGTGTGAGTTTGTGTGACAATGAGCTGGAGACCTTGACCTTAATACTCACTCAGTGATGGGAAAGTAGCCTCTTTATGATATGTGTTTGTTCCCCAAAATGATCATATTTGGCATTAATGTTTTGTTTGTTGGTTTGTTTTTACATTTTTTTGATACGTTTGGATTACACTGTGACTCTGTAAACAGTCTTTGCTGAATAAATGTCAGTTATAGCAGAGCTGGAGTAAAAACATTTAATTCTTCAGAGTTTTAACTGCACAGAAAGTATGTGGATTTTTTATATTTTATAGTGTTTTAGAAATAAACAAATCAAATCAAATCAAACTTTATTATAGACATTTGATATTGTTTAAAAAGTATAAAAATAAATTATGAAAAATAAATGCTGAGTCATCGTGCAGAACAATGAAAATATTCTTGGAAAAGTTCACAATCAGAAAAAAGTTGATCAGTATCCGAATCAGATTTTTTTCATTTTCTAGAGTTCAGAAAGGATCTGTAACACTAACAAGGATCCACAGCTCCCACTGTTGCTAACGTCAAGACAGATGTGGAGGGTTCCAACAATATAGCTTTGTGAAGGAATCTCTGTATGATAAAGTAGTAATTGTGTCAGCAGGTTCTATTTAAAACAGAAAAATGACTTTTTTTCTCCTGCCAACATCCGTCTGCTCTGGGATGAGGAGTCAAACAATAAAAACTACCTTGCATGTGTATATTTGCTAGTGTCTTGGTGTGTGTGTGTGTGTGTGAGTGTGTGTGTGTGTGTGTGTGTGTGTGTGTGATAGATCAGGACAGTCGCTCTAATTTGCAGGCTAAGTTCTGCGATAACAAAATACAAATCTCTGTGAAGCTTTTATTCGACCTTTCACCCCGGCTGTGCATAAACATCTCATCGCGCCGCGGGTCCCCGCTGCATCAGGGAGACGGATGGCGGCCGTTAGCGTGAGTTAAGACCTGTGCTCTGCGACCACAGGAGTCCGGCTCTTTGAGGCCGAACAGGGACAGAGACCGTATGAGTCTTTCCATCACTCTTAATGGAGGAGCTGACAGTGCGCACCAAGTCAGAATGAGGGACACGACGCATTTCACAAAGTTCCTTGTAAACTTTTTTATATCATCAGCTGTCAGGTTTACTTTCTTTTGGAGGGAAAACACGGAGCGCTGATGAATGTGGGTGGAAATTCCCTCCCAGTCTCTGAGGTTTTTGGTCAGAAATGAACGTTTTTCTTACTGTGTTGAATAAATAATCATTTGCAATGTATACGAGCAGCTTTCATCCAGCCACAGAAGCAAATTATCGCCAGAATGACTAGAAATGATATGAAAGAGTGAAGTTGTGACATTTGGACATATGGAGCTTTTGGGATTTAGTTCAGTAGCAGTTTCTAACTTTTCTAAGGCTGTGGAAATAATCCTGAATTTATCAAGACTATCGGCTTCCTTTTCTCCTCCCGCCATGTCGGGGATACAGAAGCAACAACTTAAAAGACTTTGTGGCTTCTAAAAGGCAGATAGGAGGCAGAGGAGGTGTGAGTGAGGATGTATAGGTATATTTTAATCTAATTAAGGCAAACTTGTTGAATAGAAGTATCGCTTGGAAAAGAAGGAATACAGCTGTAGGGAGCAGATGATGTTGTGGCACCAGGTAGTTATCGGACGACACTTCAAAAAGATAACACAACTGCTTGTTTCCCCTTTGCATCCCATCTCAGGTGGGACCAAAATATGAGGCAAAGAGGTGAGGAAAGGCAGAAGAGAACAACACATGAGATGAAGATAATGTATGAACACTGAAAAGTTTACATGTGCAGGTCACTTTGGCAAGTTGGTTGTGATTAAAACAAGATTTCTACATCTTAGTTCTACAAAATTTATTTTTAAATGGAGGAAAACTAGAGAACAAAATCATAAAAACATGAAATATAAAGCCTCTAACAATGTTTCATAGTGAGGAAACAGACCCAAATGAGCTCATTCTCTCCAGAACAGGATAGAGAAGCTGAAAAAGATGAAGAGTAGCATCCCTCCATCTTTGTAAAACCAACAGAAACAGTCTGTTTATTTAATCATTTCTCTGCAGACTTTCAGTGCTTCTCACCACAATAATGGTTTGTTTTTACAATAAATTGCTCAGAATCACTGTTGCATCTTCCCCTCTCTGCTCTTTATGATGCCGTCTCTAACCTTTTTCACTCTCTGGATTTAGTCGTTGTCTTGAACTGAAAACATGAACTAATCTTTTATTTACCTAGCTGACGTGCAGTAATTGAAATTAAATATTACAGTAATAATTCTTTGGGATGAATGGCTAAAACATCTGCATAGACTCCCCCAGATTCAGCTGTTACATATGTAGATGTAATGTATATTTGTCGTATGGGAATGTCATACGTGAGGTGATTGATGATAAAACAACATGATGCTCGACGTTACACCCTGATGCAGCTGCACTCACAGCAGCCTGATGAAACTCTGTCACAGCTAATGACTGAAATCAGCTTTCACCTCTTTCAAACAAACCACAACGTCTCTCCACGCTATAAGGTGTCTGTTCTGAGCATTTGGTAATGTGGGTCCAGATCCAAAGCGAGAAGGCTCTCAGATGAAATGACAAAATATAGAACTTCATTTAAAATGGGGTGTGTGAACCGAAAGAAAACCAAGGTCTAATAAAATCTGAGTCAGGAGGAACCCATAGAAAACTTCACAGAGAAAATAAAATAACTAAAAATGAATAACAAAAAGATTGATTTCGATGAATCAAAGAATAAATAAATAAAATAATACAGATGCATATTTTTAAAAAGCATATATCGTTTAAATAAACAAGCACTACATTTAAAAAAAGAATTAAATACATGAATGAACAAACGGATAATTGAATGAATAAACAGATTTTAAAAAGAATGGATGAATGAAAAATTTAAAACATCCTTAAATAAGTCAACAATTTAATTAGAAAAACAATGTATGGATAAATGAATGATTGATTAATTAAATAAACAAACAGATTCAAGAAGATAAGATCATATAAATGAGTAAATAAATGAAAGCAATTACGTTTGAAAAAAGAGCAAATTATGATTGAGTGAAACTGATAATTACCTGAATGAATGACTAAAAAGCAAACAAATAAATAAATAAATAATTAGACAAATAAATAATTAATTACATAAAAAAGAAAAACCATAAACAGATAAGCTTGTTGCAGCATGAAAGAAAAAATGCAGTCAGGCAGATGAAGGGGACTATGAGCAGGTAAAGATGGATAAACCCACACATACAGACTGAGAGACGAGGACGAAGTAAATAACATTAAAACTTTAAGCATCATCATGAGACAGAAGGAGACAGGTAGCTGAATAAAGCCTAATCTCTGTTCCCCCCTTCGTACTCAGCCCTACGGCTTTGTCTCTAAACATAGTGTGAAGGCAAAGGTTCATGTTTTTAGCTCTATCATCTGTCTAACCTGAACGAATCTGGAGGCCGGTCAAGTTGTAACCCGCTGTTTCGAAGACACACGCTCACAATACAACAGAAAAAAGAGCCAGAACTTCTCGCCCTATAACCACAGAAATAAAAAAATATGCGTGTTGTTATATTATACAATATGTAATGTTCTCCAATTAAAACCTTAATGCAAATGATGACATTGCTACTTTTACTTCTGAAACTTGCGTTGAGCGGTCAGACGGCTCATTTTGCTGTCATGGGTAAACATTTACCATATCGTAAAGTTTTAACAACACTTGATCATTTTTAATGTTATTACGAAATGTCTACTTTTTTTAACAAGGCTTTCAGCGGCATGTTTATTTCCTGCGTGGAAAGCGTAAAACTCCTCCTACCCCTTTGCCGTGAAGTCTGCATGGGAAAACCCTCTGCTGAAAGGGAGAGAAAAAGACAGAACGAGACGCCCCTTCATCTCTTATGAACATGCAAAACGGAGGGAAGGGGGGGGGGCTGAGATTGGGCCTAAATGATAGCAGCTCTTATCTTCGGAGTTACTCAGGGTTTCGTCATCTTGGTGCTGCACATTCAGGCTGATCCCTGTGTTAACATCATAACATAAAACATTCGCAGGGCAGATTAAAATGTCAGATGAGTTTAAATCCACATCTAAACCCACACATAAATATGCAGACATTGCTGAAGAGCCATGAAAAACATCCTCTCCATCCTCTGTGAAAGGCCCTGTATTATTATACGGATCCCCCTCCTCTTCTTCCTCCTCTTTTCGCTTTCAGAGTTGGACACAAACACAGCGAAGCTGAGAAATTCCCCACCTCCGAATGCACCACTGCCTTCAAGACAAAGGACACAAACCACGCACTCACTGGCTCAGACAGAGCCTTTTCATTCCTTCATGTGGAACTGTAGCGGGTTCAGTCCCACAGGCCAAGCCGGGCCGGGCCACCATCGTTCTGTTGTGCTTAATGTGGTGATCTAGCAGCTCCAAATAAGATCATCCTGACTTTCATTCCCCGCCTCTTACCTTGCATGTAGTGTTAGAGCATAACGTCGGTCATCCTCACACATCTGTCAGGTTCTGCTGAGGATCCTCCACACCGTTTCTCTTTGTAGATGGACAAAAAACCAAAGAGTTCAGGAGTCAGGATGAAGAGTTTGACTGACAAAGAAAGAAAAAAGAAAAACCTGGGAGAGTAAAAGTAAAGTGAATCCCGTCTAACAAGTGGTCTCCTTTCAGGCCGGGACATGAAAGGGATCATATCTGAGTTGAGGATGTTTGAGGAGATCAGAGGAGAAGCAGCAGCCAGAAAGTGTTCTGACTCTGAACTCATCATTTCATTCAGAGTTAGTCACCACAGTCACTACTTCTGGATATGCAGAGTAGTATAACAGTCAAGGCATGTGTTTCCATGGCAACGTGGAAGATGTTGATGAAGCTTTGAACAGTTTCTTTTGAAGTCCAGTATGTGTAAAAGAATCTGTATAGTTTATGTGAATAGTAATACATCTAAATCGTGGAACTACTTTCAATAGAAATACTGTTAATGAATACAATTAATAGGCTTAGGTCTTAATTCTATATACAAATTGGACAAAACATTGTCTAGTGGTGTGATGAGTCTCCATTTCAGCGCCACATTAAGTAGGAAACAACATGGATCCATATGGAGCCTCTGAGGAATGTTTCCAACATCGTGTTGGATCTTTTCCATCAAGGATTAACACAGTCCTGAAGGGAAAAGCTAGGTGGACCTGATAAAGTAGAAGTTGGATTCTTGTGTATTTTTTCCACCTGTATTTTCTGTTTTTTAATGTGGTCTGTTTCAGGTTTCTGCATGAAAGGTAAGATAATATTACGTCTTAATGACTTTTGGAGAAAACAGTCAATGCTGCTGTGCATTAACCCTCGGGAACGAGCATCGCTGTGTCCTGAGGCGCGACTTCGGGGGGAAATCTGAAGAAAGGCGTTCAGATTTTATATTGCATATTTTCAAAACGTAATTGCTCAAACTCTTTCTTTTTGGATCTCCTACTCTTTTAAATAATTGTAAATTTTGACAAACAAAGGAACGTTCAGATGTTTAATGTCTGAGTGCAGAGATGCGTCTAACTGTAACGTTTCTTATGACTGAAGGACTTCTTGTGACTTTACTGTGGAAGTAGGCGAGTGTAGGGAGTGTGTGTGTTAGTCCTGCAGACCATGTGTATTCACGGGCGTGGGGAATAGGTCCATTGTGGCTGTTTATTGTTTTTCCTTCCTCCTCTGCTGTTTCCTGAGGGTATGAAAGAGGTGAAGATGTGACAAACATGAAAAATTAACCTTTTGACTTTGTCTTTGCTTTATAGTTAACCTTTATTTACTCATGTCATCTTGATCTGGTCTGTTAGGCTGGTATGTGACAAAACAAGTTGTTGAATTATAAACTGTGCAATAAAGACACAGATGTGTAGAGATTATGACATAGAAGCTAATTATACACACTGATATCATGTTTATACAAGGCAGGAAGTCTTATAACTTACACATATCAAATGACAAACTGGCTTTTCTGTAAATGTGTAAATCTCTGTATGAATCAAACTAACGAAATCTTTAGAGTTGATGCAACTATCATTTCAATACAGGACTGTTTTTTTAAACGCACATCGGATAATAATGTGGCACTTCCACCCCAGTTTACCAAGCGGTTTGCCAGCCGCCAGGAAAAACACAACAGACAAATTTTTCATGACGGCTGTAAGAGTCAGTGCTAATTGAGTATAAATCTGAGAAACAAAGACAAAAGCCAGCTTGATTTTTGACTGTAGAACTGTTAAAAGAAAAACAGAAAAAACAAGTCTAGTACAACCTTTACCAGGGAAAGTTAGCATGTCATAAGGAGATGGTGGGTATGAACAAGTGAGCACTAGCTTTGCCACTGGAAAGGTGATGGCCAAAGACACGCTACCTGTCAGTTTGGGGGGATATTATTTTTATTATTTAGTCGATAGCAGGACTCTAAAAAAATGCTTTTTTTTCCGTTAACATCAAATATTTCGAATAGAGTCTAAGTTATCAGCCAATCAGAATCAAAATGATCCGGAAAAAAAGAGCAACTGAATGAATTTCATTATAAATTTTTCTTGAATTTTTCTCCATTGGTTTTGCTTAATAGAAAATAAGTTCTCTCCCGATTTAATTTTCTGCAAAAAATGAACTGGTTCCCCCTACTGAACCCATTTGAAATGTTCGACCTAAAGCTTCAACTTTGTAGTTTTTTTTATAACATGACCAAATTAAAAAGAAGATCTTTGTCTCTCTTTCTTTTGGAATATTTGATATCAAGTCAAAGACAGCTCAAAGTTAAAACAAAAATACATTTTTTAACTGGATCTCATTGCAAACCATCATTTAATTTAAACACAGAGCTCCATCTAAATCTGTGCCACTCAAACCCCAACCTGTTTGTTTTCCCCTCTGCACTTAACTCTGTTTAATTGTCTCTCCTTATTCAACTGCACTTTGTTCAGGAAGCAGTTCATGAAAGATGCCACACAGTCAGTGGATGGATGATACAACATGGAATAATGCTGATGAAAAATTAGTGATACCACACCTGGATAACTGGATAATAACTTCAACTCTCCACTTCACTCGTCTACTGAACTGGACCTTTTCATTCTGACCCATCATCATATAATTTAATAACCCACTGTGTCATGTGGCTGGTGGTGCGTTGATTCATTCCCCTTACAGCACAGAGATGGTCTTTATAGATTCAAACCATGCCCTCAGATTCTGTTAAAAAATTCTGATCTGATAAAAAATTTAAAACAATATGGTTTTAATCTTAGTTTTTAACACAAATAATTCCTTTAAATCTAGGAATCATCTTTGATGTTCTGGTTTCTCTCAGCAGTGTGTTTTGCAGCTATCGCTGGAGTTTTCTTTAATCGTCAATCATCATAACAAACGCTGAAAGTTTGACCCAAACCAACATCAGGATGTGTTGAATGGCAGAAAGCTGCTAAAAGCAGAGCAGAGAGTTTCATAAGCACCTCACAGTTTAGCTCCAAGACAAACGTCGGGTTAGAAGAGCAGAGTATTAAAATTATACAGACATTGTGACTGACGGAGCGAGCAGAGCGGACCACCCAGCCAGGCGGACGTCAGGGTCTCTGCCTCAGGAGACATGACAGCTCAGCCACACGGCGCTGATATATCCGCCGCTTCGCAAGGACTCACGACACCCGGGTCACCGCCGAGGATGTGCTGCTTTAAACCGAAGGTCGAGGCCTCAGGAGGGTCAGTGGCCTGCTTCTGGTGGGGGCCCCGCTCTGAAGAAGATTAGTTTTGAAATGTCACTTTCACTTGGAGGAAGTGCTGCTTGAGTCCTGCTTTATTGATGAGGAAAGGGAAGAGCCTGACGTCTGTGGGATGACCTCAGGGACGATCAGCGTTACAACAGACTGATCAGGAAACGTTAACCATCGCAGCTTCGTCTAAACTACAGCTGGGGTGGAGGGATTATCAGCCCATTTATAGATAGTTCCCATGTTTGGTTCAGGCAAAACCAGCCTCAGTCCTCTGTTCATAGCAGATAGAAGAAACAATGGCCTCTAAAATAAAGTCCTTCATGTTGGCTGCATTGTCCCGCAGTGAGTCAAATAAACGTCTCCACTGAGGACACGAATCAGACAATGAGTTCCATGTTACGTTGTCTGCTGTGATTTGTGGCTCCGCGTTTGTCCACAGACAAAGCGGAGCCCGGTGGGCAGCGGACAGCGATGCACAATGTGGATTAAACAAACACTGCGATATTTAGCTGCACGCTGTATGCTCTATATATGGAAGCGCTGGTTTACACGAAGCAACGGGACGTCTCACGCTTCTTCTGTGATGTGTGAACAGATAGGAATAGGCCCATCTCTTTGAAACCTGACCCAGCACTAACTGCTCCATGCACTTACCATAACTTGGTTCTACGATAGCGAATTTTGCAATTTTTATGTGATTTTTACATAGGACTTGTTGGACACTTGTTCTCACATACGACACTTAGACACACACACACAAAACAAAAGCATGATCTTAGCACTGGACATAACTACATCGATGACCACCAGTCCACCTGTTCAAACTGTATCCTACTCCTTGAATTTATGCTTGTGTTGTTCTCTCAAATGTACATCGCTTTGGATAAAAGCGTCTGCTAAATGACGGTAGTA
>JAVQJG010142305.1:0-30161 GCA_036024015.1 Craterocephalus amniculus
GAAGCCCCTTTAGCCTGTCAAAACTGCAAAGCAAAAAAAGCTAAGTTATAGGCAACAAACAGAAAATAAAAATGACTTACTTTAAAGTGTTCAGATTATAGGTTGAGTCTGTGGACGCAGCTAGTTGTCTGATGACAGGCAGACACAGATTCCACCGTCAGGTTTCACCCCGTTCCTTTTTAATGTAAAACCTTGGTTGAATTTCCAGGACGTAAATAATTTTTTCCATCATTTGATTCGGTGGATTTGGCTGTGGTTGTGAATCCAGCCCTTCTAGCACCGTGTCTGAATCCATACCTGACCGCACGTGATGCTGTTGTGATGCTACTGTAGAGGGAGCATGCAGCGCTGTTAATTACTGGAAATTATGGGATAGCCAACACAACACCATGGCGATTGCCCAAAATAAGTTATTTATTTATCTATTTGGAGATGTGGGGGCGAAAGTATTCTCATGGTATTACAAAAGTAACTGTATTCTAAATACTCAGATTTAAAATAGTAACTGTTCTGGAATACAATTACTCATAATTAGTATACGTAACGGCGGTACTTGTATTCCGTTACTACCCAACACTGGTTGCAATTCTTTTCTTATCAGAGATAAACTGCGACAAATCTAATGAAGAGTCACACTGATACAAATCTAAACAACTCCTACCTTTTACAATAACTACAACATGTCTGTGAGCGGTTTCACATGTGAATTAAAACTAAGGAGTGTCTCTACATCTTGATCAAATCTGTGCTCGAGCTCAAGGCTGAAGAGGGATCACAGAGGGGAAGCTGAACAAAAGCGCTTGTTCTCCTCCACTCCCACTCACCTCGCTGTTGGAAATATTCCATGAAAAAAACACCAGCATCACCCCGTGCACCGTGCAGTTTACTGTCAGCGGCTCACCCTGCTTCAGGACGGTCTTTGAAGCATTGATGTAGGGGTCGATGGCATCTGGGACTGTGTGAAAAGAAAGTGTGGGGTAAAGGAGGCGGAGATGATGGCAACATGGTCTAACGGCAAAATAGATGGCAAAGTTGACCTAATTTCTAAGAAATCAGCTGGGTGTAAAAACAAACCCTGGAAATGATTTTGCATGTAATTAGACTGAAGTTGATCTGTGGCTCTTGTAGTTCAGCTTCTTTATCCTGCCACACATGTACAAACTAGTCTGCCTTTGATTCTGTGCAACAAAAGTCCGGTTATTTTCAGATTATCTGCTCTCCAGTCGTATCGCTGTCCATCAGAGATTAATAATGTGATCAATAAGGGAATGAAGTGGAGTTTTGAACTCACAACACTTTTTTATTGCTTTTGTCATACAGTAGGAGGCAGACAGATTAAATCTAATGGTTTATAATGATGGCAGAGACAGCTGTGTGTGTGTGTGTGTGTGTGTTTTAGGTACTTTCTGAACTTTCAGCACACAGGGGGATGAATTAGTCATGACCACAGAGTGGTTTCTCTTGGAAAACTCTTTGACCTGAACACTTACCAATAATGTTGAAGACGTAGAAACCCTGAGAGTCTTTCACCTCTCCGTTCAGCTCTCCCCGACAAAAATACGTCCTGTCCTCCACTGGTCCTTTGTAGCCTTCACTGGGATTATACAAGCCTTTGATGGGCACGTTGGTATCCTTCTCATACAGGGTGACAGAAATGTTGGGGTTGGTGACCACGCAGGGGATGGTGGTTTCTTCGCTTGTCCTTGTTACCATGCCATGGGAGCTCTCTATGAACCACACTTCAGGATCTGGAGTAAGACACGTGACTCATTTCATTACATGGCAGGCAGCACTAATAAATGACCTGAGACTAAATGAATATATTGAATAAAAGGTAAACAAACCAGGCCCCACCTGGGACAAACACAGCCACTTCCTCGGTCTCCCCAGTGTGTTTATCAATACACAGATACACACCGCTGTGCTTCCAACTCACGTCCCAAAGGCTGAGGACACTAGACGTGCCCTCATCATCAATGCGGTAGCTCAGAGAAGTATGTTGAACTTGGTCCACTTGGAAGTACGGTATGTCTTCCTTCTTAAACTCCCACGTCACACCAGCAGAGCCGGAGCATTTAAGGGTCATAGAGGAGCCCCGAGCCAGGACGAACTCTTTGTCATCAGGCTGGATCTGCAGGCAGCACACCTCGGTGCAGAAATACAGCAGAGCTGCAGTTTGCACAAGAAGGAACGAGGTTAACATGAGGGGCAAAGACCCGGCTCCCTGAGGTCAGAGGTTAAATCAACAGTGTTACTCAGATCCTGCTCTATCACAGGCTAATTGATGAAGGATGCGAGCTGTTCGGAGCACATGAGTGGGAGGATAAGGGTTCCATGGCAGTGACAGATGGATTTAAAATGACATCTGTCCTTTACATCTAAACATTGTCTTATCTCACAGCCTGGACAGCTAAACAAAAAAAGAGATGCATTAATTGTGTAGGCTACTTTGGTTATTGACAATATTAATATCAAACATTTTAATTTACCATTTCCCCTGTTAACATAAGTTCTTCTCATTGAAAGTCCCACAAACTAAGAAACCCCTTTCAGTGATTTTAAAGTGTAGCGTGGATGTTTTGTAAAAAGAAAGTCCCAGTTCAGCTAAATTATTTCCCTTTGATTGTAAGATAATCTGCCTCAGTTTGGCACTTCAGCGTTATGATGCACCCCCCATCACATTTTCACTTTTTGTTAGAAGATTGAAACTTGATTCTCACCTGTAATTGTAAAGTTCAGGAACACAGATGCTGTCCGCCTCCTCATGGTGGACACTTTCAGACCTGGTCCTGCAATCAGATCAGATCTCATTAAAAAGGATCGGCTTCAAACATCGTCTTAGTTTGCAGATTTAAAAATAAGAAAAAGCACAGATTGTTATTTTCTCAAGATGTTCAACAGTCGTCTGTCAAACTGGAACAACAGGAAGATCTAATTTGGGTTCATTCCATATGACACATACGGCCACCAGAGTCAACTTCTACGTACGAAAGATGAGCTTCATTACATGATGGATTGGTTCCTGCTCTTATGAGCCACTGTGGGTCAGGTTAAGTGAAAAACTTCTTTATATTTTGGGTCAGAACAATCAATATTGAATGAAAGAAAACGGCTTCATGTTTTTTTGCTTGAAGGGAGCAAGAAGCAAAAAGCATTTGGTTTGTTGTCAAGCTGCTTCTTTTCACGGCTGCTGGCTGACACACAGAGTCTGAGGTGCAGACGCAGCCCATTGGAGGTATTTGATGCCTCGCTGCACCAGGACACAGCAACAATGTCTGGCTCTTTTTGTTCCTGGTCCACCAGCATTCTGCCCGCTAACAAACGGGTCACTGTGTGCAGCTTTGCAACATGCTCATTGCCAACAATGCTGCATCCAAGCTATTCTAGAGCCGTGCTGAGCCATTAATTGGTTTTGGTGTAAACAAAAGTGAAAATGAGGGCATTCGCATAAGCCTCTGCCGGGAATGGATGTGCACCTTTGAAAGGTTGCTATGGTTTCTCAAGACTTATGACATATCATTTTGTACACCGAACCAATGCAGCATCGCAGAATCGATTCAAAAACCTACAGGGGTTAAAGTTCACCAAAGCTCGCCATCAGCAGCTTTCACTGCTGCTGTAGGTTGCAGCTTCACAGCCCAGCTGAGGCCAGAGGAGAAGATGGAAGAGAGGTGGGGTGATTTGTTGTTATGTTTGGGATTGGGAAGGTTAAGGCCTGCAGCACGCAGATGTCTGGAAACAGTTAAGGATGGATCACAGGCCTGTACGCGAGAGGGTGGGAAAGAGAAAGAGGGCGGAAGAGCGAGTCTTGGGAAGCGCGAGGGCGGAGGAGGAAGAGAGGGAGTGGGCCAGTGGAAAAATTGTGAAATGTTGCTTAAGAAATCACATCCCATTTAAAGATTTTGATGGACACCGGGCTCCAATTTCACAGCTTCTATTTTAAGACTGCTCTATTTCATTGCACTGTGTAAAAAACATTTATTTATATCCATCATCTGAGATTATAAAGCCTGTCACTTTCCATGAATCGAAAGACAATATCTACCAACTCCACTTTCACATCAGCATTCCTGAGTTTCCCATTGGCTGCAGCCTAAGGTGTAAAACAATGAAAGACCTGATAAGTGTGGCGGTTCTGTAATAGACCCGAAGCCACTTACTCAAACCAGATACACGCTGTCTCCCTAAATTAACTGCCTCTGGCGCTTCCGCTCCCAAAACGAAAAGCTCGAAGCTCTCCAAAAACACGACTGGTTCATTTCCTCCCACGCCTCCTGCTTCTAATAAAAAGAGGTGAGAAGGATAGACACCGAGCAAGACAGAGGGAGAGATCTTTTTTTTCTTTGCACACTCAACATACTTTCACTGGCACATAAAGCATGTTGAACACACACATTGTTCACACGGGCACACGCTGCAACTGAACCCCCCCCACCCACACACACACACACACACACACATAAACACATCCACAGAAACAGACCCTCTCCCTCCTTTTTCCCTGTTTGTCATTGGCATCTGCGTACAGTTCATGTTCCCACAGTTTTACTCTAAAACTTTCCCAGGACCGCTGATACACATGGGACTCTGCTAGTGATGACGGCCGGAGTGGAGGGGTCACCTCATCCCCGGGGGCCCCGGCAGCAAGCGACGAGGGGCCGTCAGCTGAGGAAGCCATATATCAGTGCTCAACTATAGCTGGTAACCCTGATGTCAGCGATGAGGGCTCCGTGCGACAACATCCAAACACAGAGACGCCAACGGCATGTGTCACTTGGCAGCATGAGGCCTTAGAAGTCATATTTGAACTGGCTGCTGATGCTGTGTTTGATAAAATAACAACTAAAATGCTTTAGTAAGAGCTACTGCAGGATGTGCATGTTCATCAAAGATCAAACGGTGATTAAAAAAAAAAGTCATTTAACAGAAATATATGTGTTTCTGAAGGGTTTTAAGGATGGAAACACAATGTTTAGTTCGGAAATATGATGAGGTTTGGTGTTGACCCGTGGGCAGCAGGGGGGCCATGAACAGAGGTGTTTCAGAGGGAATCTGATCCTGTTTCATCTCAAGGATCATGAGCCAAAAACAGCCAGAATACCTCTGCTTTAAAAGTTTAGAGAAGCAACAGTGAAACCCCAGATTATCACATGATTTTATAACATGAAATACAAACATTAAAGATGTAATTTTGTCATGAGATGGAACCTGAGCTTGTTCTATACATAGATATGCTTGTGCTAATCATGGACTGTAGTTATGATAGTGATAAATCAGCATTGAATCAAAAGATGTCCACAGCTTCCACAGACAAAATGCCTCTTCTTTATAGGAACCTAAAAGAATCCGACAAACAAGCCACCAGATGTTTACTGTTGTCTTTCTTTGAAATCGGACTCAGCATTCCCGCAGTAATCTTGGGGGTCTGAGAAAAACAAACAGTGTTAATATGAGCCATGGCACAGTGATCGGCAGGAGGGTCAAACTCTTATCACTCTGAATGAGTTTTCCCACAGATGCTGGGAATTTGGTGGCTGATTGACCCTTCCCAGTTTTCATAAACAACCCTGCTACACTCAAAGTGTCACCAGCTAATGAGGAAGAATGCTGAAGCCGACCTCAGCAGGGCGCATGAGGCCCACGCTCGGCCTCAGGATGCAGCTATAGAGTGTGCAATCCCACTCCTGGAATTAGCCTAATACTGTAGACTCATGCTTCAGTTAAACATCTGGCAGTGATAAAGCAGCCCTCGATAAGGTGGGAACTGCTGTTTGAGCCCCATTTGCAGCCAATTGTTTGCCTGAGTGTATCCCAAGGGAGGCAAAACTTGCACTTGGAAAAAGAGGGAAAAGTGTAATTTATAACAAAATGGAGAAAAATATCCTTGAAGCCTCCCAGGGTGCAGCTGGAACGCTCCGACTTCCTGCATGGGGAAATTTTCCAGCTCTGTGTGGGTGCGACACATCACTGACAGAGCACACCATCGCAACCACTAACCCGATGCTTGCAAACAACAATGATGCCACAAAGAGTGGAAGATCAACTGCAATGAGACTACAACGAAGAGAAAAACATCTTTAAATAACAAGCTGCGTAAAAAAGATGCAAACTCACAAACAAGTGTGTGTGGGGGGTGAGGGGGTGCAAGAACAATGAAAGAAAACAAAGTGAAGTGTGGCAATGAATGCAAGAAAAGACCACTTAGACCAATGACAAAGCATGAGAAACCATCGCGACACCGCAGGAATACTACACACTGCTGCAGACAGCGGAGAAAAGAGCAAAGGAAGCATGCAGACATATGGAATATACTTCATGAGAAAGACCACTTCAAAGCGTGGAGCTGCAGAAAGAGTCTGACATCACAGACAGTGATGTTTACCCTGCTGGAGTGTTCAGGAAGCCGAGATCTGCAAAACAAACATCTCCAATTTAGCAGTCACTTCTTTCCAGTACAAAGAGTTACAGCCCCGATAAGGCAGAATGTGACACTGTCTTATCGGAGCTTTACTGATTCTTTTTTGAGCCATATAATATGCCATATCCTTGTTTAAACCACAACGCAGAGTAAATCTGAGGGCTATATTTGTCTTTCTTGGCTTTTGTTTTTAGAAGGATGGCAGGTTTTCATTACTATCTCGGAAGAGCGGCGCTATGGTAAGTGCTGTGGGAAAAAAGTGACCCCTTGTGTCTTTGTTAAAAACAAATCTCCTTTTTTTTAATCACTCTTCTTGGACTGATCATACCCCCCTCCCCCTTCTCTTGAGGAAACCTGCTGGTCCCCAGACAGCAGACCCATAATGAACTGTTCCCATTCGAAGCGGCAGCAGGGTCCCTCAGGACCAAAACAGATACTTTACATTGACAGCAAGGAAAAAAAAAACGATAGGTCCAAGAAAAAGTCAGCTCTGGACCCTCCCATGTCAAAAACAAGCAGTCTGTCAGAGAATAAGATACTGTGACCAGACAAGTTTTGGCCTTCAGGTTATAACACACAAGACTGCAGATGTCTCCATTTATGTGCAATAATTGCTGCAAAACTGCAGCTACTTTTGGTGCAGATGTTAAAAAGATCTTTTTCTCCAGCCTTCCTCAGTCTCTTATTTTAACTGTCTAAAGGATGAACATCCAGTCAGGGACATTTCCTTTCAGAAAAGCTTTGATCAGCAGGACTTGGGTGGAAACAAACATATCCATGAACCTTCAGACAACATTCCCTGAAGATAACGGTTCTCTAGGCAGTTATCCAATTTATAAAGCAAGTCTTAAATATGAAAATCTTTTAAGTGGACCCCATCAGCTCTGCAGACTTTTGCACTGCTTGTATTGTTCCTTTTTATAATGGAAAACTCAGGAAATTGAGCAGGATGTCTACTAAGCTGAGTAGCGGTTGTGGGATTGACAGTCCATATTTTGAAGAGCCCTTGAACAGTCCTGATGTATTATCAGTATGTGGGAATGCATGTTTGATAAAGCAAGGCAAGTATTCATTCAAAGAGTGCTGCTTGATCGAAAAATCTGCTGCATCAATGTTTGCTTGGAAAGCAAAACACTTTGACTGGTCGATGAGACAAGAAAACTTTACATAAATGCCTTCGATGTCCAATAAAAACGTTTACATTCAGACAGACCGGCACCGAACAATATTATATTTCAGCTCACTGATCACTTTTTTTTTTCTTTTAGATGAGCTTATAAAAATGTAACAGGCAGCAAAAGCCATGGCTGGAATAACAGAAAAGGTCTGCTGGTAAGTTGACTCTCTCCAGGAGGATGAAAACATTGACCAGTCGGGTGTCTGTGGAGCAGAGCTTTTAGTTTCTGAGATCATCTGCTGGCGCTCACGTCTTAAAAAGATAAAAAAAATAATGAGATAGTAATGTTACATAATAACAATCTGGGAATTAAAACTCCAAATCCGTGATAATCACATTTGGAGACGCATGACGCTGTTTTGACCAACGACACTTTGCGAGTCTGAAAGAACGCACACACCTATAGAAAGCAGCACAAAATGAGGATTAGGAAGCATTATTATATCATATCTGATTGCATCACAGCATCACTCATATTTTTAGGTCGACACCATCTGTCACATTGCTACTTCCTCTTTTGCTGAAGATACTTCAAAACATTTATCAGTTAGTTGATAGCATTGTTTTTCCGTAATCTGGTGCTGAGCAGCTGGTGTTTTTGTTTAAAACATGACTTTGCTGTGGTCGAAAACAAACCGGTACAGTAATGATGCAGGTCAGAAAAACCAAAATAACCATAACAATAACAGCAAAATGCACTGTGTTGTCCCAAATTCTCTGTGGGTCATTAACAAGCCACCCCCTTTCATCTCATGCAGCCATTTCACATGCTATTATTCTAAAGTACTGATTTTAGCCGTTTTTGAACTCTCAGACACCAAATACATAAATATTTTACCTCACAGATCATTTTTCTTCACCATTGAATATTTTGCTGTGGAGATGTCTTTATTTGTTATGACAGCATCTGCCTGACAGACATAGTTTGTCAAGATTTGTGGCTAAGTTGCACTGACCCCGAGTTAGATTTCACAGCTACACAGCTGGACACTGAACTCTGAAAGGCCATGTGTCAGGCAAAAATGCTGAATGTTGTAACTTAGGAGGTTAAAGCTGCCATAAAGCCATCTCACATTTGCATTAGCAGCACTAAATAAAGATCTAGCCTTATTCCTGCTCATAAATCTGATTTCTTTTGGTCAAGTATGTGAATATGGTGTGTGGGGGGTCTTATCTGAGAACCCAAAGTGACTCTATACTCATGCTGAAGGAACATATGTTTGGGAAACTGTGGATTTTGGTCAGCTCCGTTTCAAACAGAGCTGTAAATGCTGTTTTAGTTGTGGTAGTGGGGGGATGTTAAGGGCCTCTGGGCATAGAGTGGCAGCTTTAGATGTGGCTACTGTTGGATATCAGTTTAATTATGTCATTTTTTACTTATTTGGGAACTTAAATGGAGGAAAAATAATTAAGTTTTAAAAGCAAAAAAGGCTTTGCATCAATTCTCCAATTTTGAATCAACTTTGTGTTGCTGTAATTTTCAATTTACCAGTCAAATTGTCTGCTCATAAACTCGGGTATGAACCTATGAAGATAGATTTGCGACCATCCAACATGTTTTTGTTTTTTTCTTGCACACCATCCATCCTCAATAATCTAGATGGCATACGACCCTAAGCCTCAGGAGAAACAAAGTACGCCTACTCACACTTCTACTCCCTCTGTGCATACACACCCAGCCAAAGGCTGAACTGAAACATCTGAATACAATTAAGACTGACTGGCTTTAAACTCTAGTTTATGTCTTAAAAGCTAAGACGGGGGAAGTAGGGCATAACTGTGATAAGAGAAGCCAAGCTACTTTCTTAGTTCTGGCAAAAGTTTGTGCATTTGATATCATTCATTATGCACTGTAGATGTTAAATTGAAACTAAAACAAGCTGAACAAAATGTAACCTCCTCTCTTGCTTCAACCATGCAGAAAATTCTTATCTTGTAAAGATCTTGTTTTTCTTTGTTCTCCTTTCCCATTGCACTGTATCACCAATTCCAACGTGTTTTTGTTGGAGGGAGCTGTGCAAAAACTCCAGAGAGAAAAAAATCTGAAGGAGAGCAAAACTTCCTGCCGAAAAGTTGTATTGTCCCCTCTGCAGTAAATTCAGAGAGGAGCTCATGGCGTCTTCACATTACAAGGAAGAAAACATCAAGGCCTTAAGGACATGTACATTTTCTCACAAGAAATTGGTTTCAGGCAATTTCAAAAATTAACATATTGTGAATGAATTTATGTACTTTCTTGCAAACAGAGATGTGAAATCAACTCTAGTGTCTTCTTTAGATGAAAGCCATGCAGGAGACAGCTTTTAACACCGTACACAGAGCATGCTCACTGCAGTGTTTCCTGATGCTGTTTGATGTAGCTGTTGTGTCACTTACCATGGCCAAAAGATAACTGGCTTTTGCAGTTCCCTTTGCAACACAGACTGATTAAAAAAAGGGCTGCCTTCAGTATTCTACAACTAATGTGGGACGTTTTTGACTGATCTCAGTACATGACGAGCTGGAAAGTACTGCTCCTTAGTCCATTGCAGGGGCGCGTGCGTGTAGGGTTTAGATTAGCAGCTCCAATGAAACTCTACAGCTCATTCTAAAACATTTGTGGAGCAATGATGCTTTTCATAGTAGACATTTAAAAAAATCCTCCAAATGCCTCGTTGGGATTTAATCTTTGTGTTTGTGGGGTTCTGATTCAAACTTGCTTTGAAAAGAAAGAATCAACCCAACAAAAGTTTTTAGATTTGGCTTGAAATTTTTGCAAACTGGACAAACAAGAATGAAACATCAGCTGTTTCATAACGAGTCCCAGCCACACAGACAGATGTCTGCAGCAGAACAAGTAAAACTTTTTAAGCTGTGAAGATGAGAGTTCACATGAAAAGACCACACTTGTGGAAAAGCACAGTAAATGAGCACATGCACTTAAAATTTGATCAAGGCTTCTACTAAATATCTACACAACTATTCTGCTGAGTGTGGGAAAATTACACAACAAATCCCATGGCAATCTCCAACTTTCTCACCGTAAAACCAACTTCATCATCATAACACCATCCTTCTCTAACAAAGGAAGAAGAAAAGCATGATAGAATAAAATAAATGTTTCCTCAGTGATTGGTCCTGCAGGAGTGGCTCTGCTTCCTGGCTGGAGATGAGATGCAGCTGCCTGTCAGCGCTGCCTGTGTGGGTGGGAGGGAGAGCAGGAGGGAACGAGGAGGAGGCCAGATGGACAGGCAGTCATAGAGGACACTGCTAAGTGTGCTTCATTAAAGCTGCGTGCTATAAAGTCTAAGCACAGTCCGAAAGAAGCCTAGGCATACTGAGAGGCTGATCGCCTCAGAAACACCAGCTCACTTGAAAAACATGAATGACGAAGCAAGAGTCATGTAATAAGTGGCCACCAGGAAATGAGTCAGAGAAAACATCCACTCATCAATCAGTGCATCAATAATCTCATAACAGGATGTCTAACAGCCATAGATAAATCTCAAAGCTCAGTATTTCATCCAGATACACATAGCTTGACACAAGTTTTCAGCTCATGGATCAGAGGATAAATCACAGAAGAACAGAATAAGATCAGTGTGTTTTTTTTTTTTTAAAACCCGCTGCTTGAGCTCAAACTTACATATCAGGACTGTGGAGCACATGTGAGCTGAATCAGACTCCTGGCATGTTTTCTGCATGGTCATAATGCGAAGCACATTTCCTCATAGCGGCTGGCATGCAGAAGAGTCAGGACAGCCAGGAAACAGCTGATGACAAAGGATTATCTCCAGCCGCGGGAGAATGAAGCCAAAAGGGCCGTGCTGAGGAGCTGTGCTGGAATACATACCAGCAGCCTGACGCACTGGGAGGAAAATCCCCCACCATCAGGAGCAACGTGTAACTTTGTTAAGTTTTAAGACTTGTGCTGCATAGATGTGCCGGAGCCATGCAATTTGTTTCCAAAAGTTCTAAAACAAGAGCAAATCAGCTGATGGAAGAGGTATGATATGAATGCAATCCCGTCTCATACCGTTGATGGTAAAAGTATGACATGAATGTCATTTTCCATCCAGAGGAATGGAATACGATGTCTGGAAATATCTGCAGAGCTGGAGATTAAACACTTCAAAACAAAGCCCTACATGTAGAGGAGAAAAACAGGCCCTAAACACATGCCAACTTTCTTTTTATCTCACCAGTGCTCATTTAGATGCTCTCGTTTGAAAAAAATAAAAATCTAGAAGATGGATGTGCAGATAAGCAGACCAACAAGTCATATACCACTTAACTGGGCTTCAGGTGCAACACATATGGTGGATTAGAGGAAAACATGTGTCTCAGCCATGAAATAGCTCGCATTGCAATAATGTAATTCATCCCAGGTGCTAAATCCTTTTCCTGTGATGAATGCAAAACATAATTCAAAACACTGTTTATCGACCAAGATTTTTTTTTAAAGTATATGAAGGCGTAAGAGTGCATTGAATTTAAGATGGTATGTATTATCACTAAAAAGAAACCATCTGCAGTTAAAGACGATGCAGCTGACAGTGACGGATACCAGGTCTGATATCAATGTTCAGCCGTGACTTTCTCCGTGTAGCTATGCAGAGAAGATTGATTCTGCTGGAGCCATTCAGGACCAGGGGTTCACTCTGGGTGACTAAACAGGGCTGTATAAACAAGCTCTTTAGCAGTGAAGCACAAAGTGGTGCGCATACAAACAGGTTGAGCTGTAAAGCTGAGTGAATGTGTTTGTGTGTATGCCCAGGACCCTGAGACACCTCGTCAAATGTTTTCTCTTAGCGAGAAAATAAACACTGTTAAAGTTGTACCTTTAACGGTGTCTATGTACAGAGATGCAAAGCATCAGCGAGGTGGTGTTTGAACAGGTTCCTCACACTTGTAATGCTTGTGTGTACACACACTTGAGTATGCGGGTAACAAACACCACCAACGGAGACACCTTACAAGTCATCTTTTGACAAATTCAAGCAACAAAAAGGAGTTTCTTGCTGCCCCTAGCATCTGAAATCAGGTTAGCTTCAATTTCAGAAGTAATCTGAGGTCATGCAGGTCGGGTGTGATCAGGATAAGGAGCATCTTCTGTGTGAGATGGCTGTGAAATTGAATCTGTTACAGAGCTTTTCCCATGCCGGCTGGGTGAACTTAGACAGCTTCGTACAGTGCGCCCTCACATCTGCAAACAGCTGGCAAACAAGCGAGACTAACAATAAAGTTGTTGGTAGTGACAGAAATGTAACACCTCTTACCTTCAGACGACTCTTCTCTGTCTGCCGGCGAGCGCGGAGGGGGAGGAATCTGATTTGATTTCAGGCCGGTCGTCTCTTCAAGGGGCTGCTGCCTCAAATGTAGAGATCCCTCAGATGTTGTGAGGTTAATCTCTGCTGTCCCAGGAGTCCGCTGGGAGGAGGTGCTGCACCAAGCCGGCCTATTTGTTTAGTCAAATCACAGCACTAAGTGGATCTCTCCTCTCTCTCACTGAGAGCCCTTCCCGCTCAGAAAGAGTGGTGTAAGTTTTAAAAGAATGCTCCCAATAGAGACATGCAGACACACACTCCTTCCCTACACACTCACACAGAGGAGTGTCAGCAGTCCGGTCCTGCTGAAGCTGGCTGAGCGGTGGGTGGAGGGAGGGGGCGGCGAACAGCAACAGAGGCGAGTTTTTGGGAAACGGGGAGAAGAGGCAGAGGTAGAAAACTTGAAAAACACAGATCAAGTTCTGCTTGTTGTTGTTAGGTAGCAGCCGAGGGGTCCCAAACCGGAGCAATTTGTTTATGAATGGAGAGGCAAGCCGCTGGAGGTGAACAGAGACAGTCTCTGCTGGCAACAGCAACCTAGCCCGTCCATAAAACAACAAACACAATGACAAGAAAGAGAAAGAGTGAGAGGTTCAGGCAGGAAAAAGAAGGAAAAAAAAACTTTTTGGCAGAGCTCACGCTGCCCTGCTTTGGAAACAAACATGGAAGTTTCAGTTTCTTGGGAAAATGACCCCTCTTATGTAATCACACTGTTAGAGTGTAAAAGTGTTTAAATAGTGATGAAAGTAAACTTGTGTGAATCTATTTCTGCTACATCCCTTTTTCTCACTTACACATTTCATTCTATCTTCACACGGCGTACAGATCTGTCTTTCCCCCTCTTGTCTCTCTTCTTTCTGCTTTCCATCCTCTTTCTTTCAAGGAAACGCATGCACACAATATGTCCTAAATGTTGGCTCTCGTCCTAATTTCATCCTTTCCCAGGATATGAGAGGATGGACCCTGCAGCTGACGAAGGCCTTTTCTCTCTAACGAGCGGCTCTGGGAAAAGGAGGAGGGAGCCGGGGCTAAATTGGACAGTAACATGTTCTCCTCTAATTGTGAGGGTAGCTCTAAAAGCCCAACTACAATTAATTACAGAGCCAGTGCTGCCCCAGCTATTAGATAGGAGGGAAGCAACACCACACAGGACATTAACGTCATGCTTTTTAATTCTAACACTTCCAATTTATTACGTCCTGCAATGCACAAGACAGTCACATATGTGAGGAGTCCACAAGATCAACCATGATCTGTCTCAACATCCTGCTGCAAACCACAGAGCAAAACAGGACATAGTCTAAGTAAGTTTTTTGCAATTTATTATCATGTATAATTTTAGCATGTTTTTTCCATGGAGTGCGACAGAGAGACCACAAAGGGGCTGTCTATTGCTCTATATTTGGCCGTAGAGCTTGGTGCAGCCCTTAACAGAAGGGGGCTCCAGAATATTTTGCCACAACAATGCTGAGCCTATCTGAACAAGTCAAGAGCGTCTCTCTCAGAACCAGAGAGCCACCAGTGTAACCAGCTTTGTTTTCTACTGGCTTCAGATAAAGCTGAAACATATCTTGCTGCGTTTAGGAGGCAGTGAGGAAGGAGGAATGGGCGATGCCAAGGCCCGGATCTGGTGATGAACCTGACTCATCTGTGATAGATGAAGATGGATAAACATGGATGAAAATGTTTTTTCAGGATCCATCTCGGGTTGTATTGAAAGCAGCTGGGAGAGTCTGAGAATCAGCAGCTGCCATTCAACCTGAAGCTGAACATTTCATTCAAAGCTGTGTGATAAAGCATGATGTTAGACAAATAATGTCCAACTATAAAAAAAAACTTCATTCATTAACCTAAAAAATTTAAACATCCTCTTTCTGTAGTTTCTCCAATGTGAGGACTAACATGGAGTTTTAAAGCTCTTATTACATTAGTCGGATTACATCGATACCAGTATCTGTATAATATCGTTACCAATACCACTCTAAAGTACTCTACATGTACTCGCTAAAGTCACTCAATACCAAGAACCGATCCCAATTTGTTTCATGCAACGTTCATTTTAACTTGAAATTTTAGTTATGTTGTAATTTTTATGTGTATTTTTCATTTATTTCACTATCATTTATTGTAAAAAGCAGGGAAGAAACTAAAACCTGTCTTCCAATTCATTGCATTTTTTCAGTCTGGGAGAAGAATTGGCATCAGTACTCGCTATCGGCAAGTACTCAGATTCAAGTATCGGTATCATATCGATTTGGACAAAAGTGGTATTGTTGCATCCCTACCTATTAGCAAATCCAAGTTCCAATTTCAGACATGAGCACATCATCAATGAATCTTTTTTTGTACCTGAAAATGCCTTTTTTTTACATCACAGATGTGCTTGTATTAAATATCAAATGTAAAATGTATTCACTTATATTGTCATTCTTGTTATTTGTACTTAAGTCTCCATATTTCATATTGTTCCTTATTTCGTTAACACAGATGATGGATAAATTCTACATCAGTAAAGTTACAATATCTTTTAAATGTAATTCAACAATAGTAATAAAGTAGACTGCTTTGGTTCCTCTGACTGAATTAGTTATTTTGAACTATTAGATGATGAGTACTGACACAAAACTGTAAACACTACGTGTCAGTAATGTGACGGTTTTATCGCTTTCTTGTACACATCTCAGTTAACTTCACATCCCTTTTTTGTTCCCATCTCACACACACACCTGCAGCCAGTCTTTAATTACCCACTTCAACACATCTGCATTTGAGTTCCTTTGCAGAATTTCCCAGCATGTTACAATTAAACTTAACAGGAAATCTGGTTTTGTTTTTTACTTTTTTTCCCTCTTGCTTCTTTCTTTTGGCCAAACCACTGTCTCATCATGAAACAGCTGTTTTAGACCAATTGGTCTGTTTCCTCAGACTCTGACCGCCTCTTGTCTGGTTTGACTGTTTCTGTAAAAAGGAAACTTTCGTGGAAGCACCCTTGGTTAACTGTATGAGTGAATTCCTGTTCGGACAACTTCAGTTTTACATGAAGGAACACCAAAAATGTTGTGCGATGATTAATAAAGTTAACCTTTTTTCTTTTTTTCTTTTTTTTCTTGTGACAGATCATTTTAAAATGAAATCAGAACTCCATTTCAAACTATAGAACACTGCTCCCTGTACGCTTGTTTTAAAGACTGGAAACTAGCTACATAGTCTTTAACAATGCTTTATTTTATCCACAGCAAAATATACTCATTTAAAAATGCAACTAAAGCTTCTAAATGCATGTCAAGTAAAGGCGTTTTTGTCTCTGGAAAGTAAGCGAGTAAAAGTAAAAAGTAACTTAAAAAGATTCTGGTTAAAAAAACAAAACAACACAACTTACTTGGCCTGAGATCATACTGCATCTAATTCCCCTTTGCCCTCATAACCTTACCCGCATTTTCCCCCGTAAGGTTATTTACAGTCAAAGAAGGAATTTAACTGTGCTTAGTCAACATATGGTAACCATTTGGAAATATATTGGAAATAATGATTCTAAGAATACTTTGTTTGAGTTGTAATCACTTTTCTCATTGTAAAAAAAAGGAATCCACTTCCAAAGTTTAGGGTAAACCAAGCCATATTCTGTTTTTAGTCGGATGAATTACTGCATGACAACATTCTTAATACCCTACAAAATATCTCATCCTGATAATGCAAACCCCTCTCAGTAACTCTGTTTCAGGCTTATTGTGGACTTTGTAATGCGTCTTCAGGGAAGTTGGTGGAGGAAGAAGAGGCTGAACACCTGTGAAAACATATGTGCGCTGAGAGAGCTATTGAAAAGAAAATAGAGACACATTATTAGTTCCCCATCAGTGAGCTTCACTATTTAGGTAAACGAGTTCTCTTACACTCTTCAATGTCTTTTTAAATGTTCTTTTTTTATTTTGGTGGAGCACGGCAGCTGAGAGGTGACGTCAAATGTTAAGAACAAGTACAAGATTCATAAACATAAACAAGAAACCCTACACTCGTGCTTGTACACTAACATATTACGTATTACTAGTATTCTCTAAGTGCTGGAACCGCTGTCATCAATTTTAAAAAAGGTGGTTTTCTAATCGACCATCAACACTGTATGTTAAGCTTTCAATGATATGTTTATGATGCATTTTCCTTAACGTTCAAGGGTGCAGCACTTCCATTCCCATTAACAACAGCCTACTTCTTACTAACTGCACGTGCTGTTAATGACTCTTAACAAGTAGAATTAATCTTTAATAAATGTTTTTGAGATGCAGATGCAGAAAACTCATAGACAAGCTTCCAAACTTTGATATATAGAAAATTACAAGAGGCCATCTGAAGGATGGAGCTAAAAGCTTCATGCACATCTTGTTAGAAAATCATAAATTAAGCGGCGCTGAGGGACTTTAAACGGGTCAGAATGTGGCTTTCTGCTGCCCTCATCAGGATGCTTTGAGAAGGGATACTGGGGAGAGTTATCCTCTTGCTTTCAAGATGTCATTACTTCACTTATTCATATGACTATTCTGAGTTTGAATGTGATGTACCTCAGGATTTCTAAACTAAAGATTATTAGCCTAAATAAGCATGCTTTAGTCAATGGAAATAACCTTTTCACTTAGCCTCACTTTACCACTTTACATAAAGAGTAATTATATAGATCATTATTATTGATGCCTTACCCTATCCATTTACTAAAGGTCACATTATTTAAGTTCATCTCACCAACATGGTTTGGTTGGAAGAATGTGTCAAAAGATTTAAAAAAACACACCCACATACTTCCAGCAAAGTGCAAATCAACTCACCAGCTATTCTTAAACCAAAATCTTGCACCAAGTAAAGGAAACAATGTTTACTGTAGTATATCATACTGTTATGCGCACATTTGGCATGTTGTTTTTTATTTTCTTTTAAAGGTTTTTCTAATTTATCAAAAAATATTATTCTAATTCAAGAAGCAAATTCCACAATGGTAAAGTTAGTTTAAAGGTTTGATATTCAACAGAAATTCAGAGACCCAGTCTCCCGATCCAGTGGGTGTCGTGTGGTTGAGGCCAGGGCCGTAGCCAGGGTTTTAGAAATTCCGAGGTCCACCAACTATCTCACATACCTCAAAATATCAAAATTATGACCAAATTTTAAAATGGAGGTAGCAAGTGTTTCACACAAACCCCTCTCTGTCCCATGACCATCTATTCTATTGTCTTCTTTCCTCCGAACCCTGTGTCCTCCCACATCTCTAATGTAAAAGTAAATTAAAAACATTTAAAGTAGTTATCTGCTCCTTTGGTTTCACTTTTACATGGAATGATAAGCAGCACATCTCTCTGTAGTCAACATAGCTACACTCAACGGATGAGGCAATCAGTTAACTAGTGTGAGACTGCTGGTATTATTGTATACCCTATCATTTTACTTTCAATAAAGGTCCCAGTAGCTGCTTTTGTTCCCAGTAGAAAATATTCTAATGTCAGCAGGACCGCTGTAACCATGTATACTTATCCAGACCTATAAAATAAAATCTCTGATTTTTTAAAACCAAATCCGATTCTTTAATCTTCCAGTCTTTTTCTTTAAAACAGATCACAAATATTAGATTTTATGGGAAACCATGCTTTTATTTCAATCACCCATTCAGGAAGTTGACCAAAATTCAAAGTGCAGATATTTTAAGTTGTGAAACAAACTTGTAAAACAAGCTGGCAGGCCTTGCCACTGTAAACAATGAAAATATAACTTTCACGCATACAGTTGTACAGGTGAGGGAAGACAACGTCGGCGAAATATTTCCGGCTTAGAAAATCTCAATTTTCAAAAAATAAAATCCTCATTAATAGAAAATTCGATTTATCGATAAAATCGATTTATTGCCCAGCCCTATCCAGACCTGTACAAATGATGTGGGGTGATCTCAGGTAGGCTACATATATGTTCATTTAAACCTTTTACTTCAAACTAAACTCATGCAGTTTTTATTTGTAGCATTAACCCATTTAATAATAATATTTACTGTACAGTATTATAGAACATTTGAACCAAATGGGAAGCACAAGTTCTCAGATTGCAGGGAACTACTGTTTCACTGCACAGAAATTTCAACCTGGCAGACAGATGGAAATTAGCTTCCAAAAATTCAGCAACAGTATCCACCACCTCCTCACATAAGGCAGATGGGAAAAATAGCCTAGTTCCTACTTTTCCTGACAGTTACTTTCCTCTGTTTTCATGATACTGATTATTAACAATATGAGAAGGACATTCAGTTTTGCAATCCATTCTAGTAGGCCTAGTTGGAATGAGAAAAATTGATATTTCAGTATCAATCTGCACAACATTGCTTATCAGTCTCCTCAGATAATCTTTAACGTCAGACGTTTTTAGCAGAATAATAGACCTCTGTGTCCTCAAGGGTTGCTACGGCCTTGGTTGAGGCACAATGCAACGGTCTGAACAACTTAATATCTTCAACAGATATCTGGAAACCAGTCTCCTCATCATATTCTGCTGACCATAGGCCAGTTTAGGTTCAGGTGGATAGTTAGGGACCATCAACAAGTAAAAAATGCCAGTATTAAAACAAATCTACCTAACAAATCTACTACACACAAGCTATGAATATCAAACATTTCCAAGGTATTCAACTTATTCAAGATTATTTTCATCTCGTATTTTTTTATGAGTTTTTCAATATTTCAAACTTAAATAGCTTTTTAGTCACATGACCTTGAAACCTAAAATCAACACCGGATTGCCCCTGCCACAGGTTGCAGAGTCTTTATTTTGTCCACTTTTACCTCATTCTATTTTAATGAATTTTTGAATATTTCAATGGGAGCCACAAAATTTGCTTAGCTACTCAAAAACTACTAAAGAACCATTAAGGGACTAATGATTCATTAATGTTTACCTAAGCTTTGTAAAACCATCACATCGGATTGATAAGCTATTGATTGATAAATTATACATACTGTACTGTTAATCATAAGAAGACGAAAACACGATCGGGGACTCATAATTGATCAATGATTACTGCACCTGTGGCAAGAAGGGAGGTGCAATCGGATGTAGATTTTAGGTTTCAAGGTCATGACTAAAAATCTATTGAAGTTTGAAATATAGAAAAACTCATTTAAAAATATGAGATAAAATAATGTTGAATATGTTAAAATTTTATATGATAAATAGACAAAGTAAAGGCTGTGCATCATTAATGGACAAATTTTGAATATTTTGGAATCGTTTGACATTGATAGCTGTGTTTGAGATTTTTCTTCTTTTTTTTTTTAGACTGGCATTTGTAATTTGTTGACGGTCCCTAACTATCCACAGGTACCGATGGCCGCTCACGTGAAAAAGAGTGTCACAACCCTACAACAAAAGCAGCTTTCTTTTGGCAGAATATGATGTTGAATATCAAGCTTAAAACCAACTTTTCCTTTGTGCAAATTTCCCTTACGATTCAAGTTGTCAGCAAATCAGGTCTTCATTTATTGTTAATGTTCAAATCACGAGTTTTACGTTCACAGCTCAGAGTGGCGCGCGCGCACATGGTTCCACCTCACGATATTGCCAGTATGGCCCATCATGGCACACAGGGTAGATTAGGGTCATTGGCCTGACGTCGCCGAGACGTGCAAGCAGGTGGGTCTCAGGTAAAACGTGACGTCACACTGATACTTTTGAACTCCTTGGCAGTAAATCCATAAAGGTGTGTAGCCTTGCTGCACAGGTAGCTAGGCAGTAATAAGCCTGAACCTCAGACTGAAGCCCGAACGGGGCCTAACATGCGCCAGGAGGTTTAATTTGCCAAGTCCCGCCAAGTGAGTCATCCTACCTGTCGACCCTGGACACCGGTATGTACCCCAACTCCCAGTCGGTGAGACAACCGACTCAGACGCTGTCATTGAACAGTCAGTACATCCCGCCGCCTGCGTATGACTTCTCTGGTTATCACCATCACGTCTCGGGAGTCGTTGACCCGACCGCGACCACCTGGAACCCCATTTTCGCTCCCCGGGAGGAGTATCCATACAGCTTCCCGGGGTCAAGCCCCGGAGCCGGGCAGATCAGCTTCACCTCCCCGGAGCTGAGCAGCGTGCCTTCAGCCGCTGGAGGAGGGTCTCTCCCTGCTTACAACTTCTTCTCTGGACAGGACCCGTTGACCAGCAGGAGGAGATCACCTGAGTCCATCAGACAGCCTGGGCCAGGTAGGACTTTAAAAGCAGAAATGTTCTACATATTATTCTTTGATCATTTACAGTAAGTTACGCGTTTAGATTTTAAATCACTTAATATGGGCAGACTTGTTCTTCTTTTTTTACATTCATACATTTGTTATTGGATGTAATTCTCAACATGTATGCTGGCTGATCTGTGATTACTATCAGATACCCCAAATGTCAACACGTAACACTGACAGGAAAAGCACAATCTTGATAACACTTTTAATGATTAGACAGGCCTTCCAGTGCAAACACATGACAAACTGTAGTGTAGCAGGGGATCAGATGACAGACAAGCTAAAACCCACTTTCCTAGACAGCAACTATGTCAATATGTTGTATAAAGCCAGGCTAGCCGCACATAACATTCATCAAGCTGTTCACCACTCCCTTCCAGCTGCATGTTTTGAGATGTCAGTGAGTTGAGGCCATGAAGTCTGCAGCGCGGTATCACTTCCCTCCTTCTCTGTAAAGTGGGTGACAGCAGTGCAAAATGGATAGATAACACTGACTGTGCAGGAAGTCTGCAGGCGTCAAACCGAATCTGCGCTAAAGTTGAAGCCCTACCACATGTGTCTCTGTGTTCGATCAATGCTGTCACTTAGTCATATTTTCAAAATCGATAACTCTCACGGTGTGTATGCATGTGATCATTTGTGTCAATGAATAGCTGCCTGAGTAAACACCTATGTAAACATCCCTGACTGCGATAAGAAGAAACCACTGATTCTTAGTCTTTGCATTAGTTATTTCCAACGTGATTGATAGAGTTGATGAGGATTTAAGTGGCGCCTGAACTTGAACATGGCTCCAGACATATTTGACCACTCATGTGACTCACTGACACATTAATTCCTGTTTGCGCTAGAGGAAGGGAGGAAGAGGCGTGAAGGACTACCACACCTTAAGTATTTACTTAATCGTCCAAAGTTGTGTGCTTTTGTTTTTTCTTTTACTGATTCATAACTGTTTTGCGTGATTCAGGAGGAAAGACTCGGACTAAGGACAAGTACAGGGTGGTGTACACTGACCACCAAAGGCTGGAGCTGGAGAAAGAGTTTCAGTATAACCACTATATCACCATGAGGAGGAAGGCCGAGCTGTCGATGGCGCTCAGCCTCTCAGAGAGACAGGTGAGAGATATGGAGCGCAAGTAGGAGGCGGGACAGTAAATGAGTGACAAAAAGTTTAGAATAATAATAAAACCATGATGTTTAGTGTTTTCCCGGGCACTTTAATCAAGACACCGAGTTTGATCTTGATACTTAAACCCATTCAAAAAGACAACACTTTTTTATGTTCAGTTTCCTTCTGCAGACAGAGTTTGTGTCATACAGGCCATAAAAACAGCAGCTGTGTAACCCCAAAGTATACACCACCGAGGAAGCATATCAATTAGGTGGTCAGGATTTGCTGCTTCCCGTTTAGAAATTTGCATCTACAGAACAGTAACATTAAGTCATTTAGCAAATGCTTTTAGGCAAATATGTATGGGTAAGTGCACAATAAGCAGGTAAAAGCAGCTTAGGTGTGTTAAGTGAGGTGATATTCTTTATGAGATTTGTTAAAAAGCTTTATGTTCTGATTGTAAAGTTCATTGGAGAAACAAAGAAATGTTTGAGAAGAAGGAGAAACTTGTTTTTGTTTTTTTTTTATTTTTTATTTAAACTTTAGACGGATACAAAAATAAAGAGTATGACTCATTGACTTAAAAATATTTATTGTTGTGGCAGATGGTAACGTCATAAGTCCAACATTTACAAAAATAATTATCTAACAAAAAACATATAGTAAAGCCAAATAAAACACAGTTGATCATTTAATAAAATCTCTCAAAATAAGTGTACAGAAACGGAGCAGGGGCATCTAAATATCCACAAATTTCCACATAAACCTACAAATATACATACCCACACATACATACTAAAATACTTCAGGCGGCACCAAACACATCATACTAATATCAGTTGTGTGTTTTACAGTATACACCTCTTCACTCGGGTAAAAGGCAAACCGTCAACGCACACAGTAAAGGCGCCAATGTCTTATCAAATTTATTCACGGAGCCTGATAAACTATAACTTGAATCTTTAAGGAGCCCAATAAACTAACTTGAGAACTCCATCATAGCTTCTCTCATCCACAGGATAAAGGAAGGAGAAAATGAATGCGTGGATGCATGATGCAAACAGAAGAAGGGAAGCAACAGCATTTGTTGGATATAATGTCAGACCATGCCTATTCCAGAAGAACCACAAATACTCTTGTACTATACATGGGTCAGGGTCTATTTCTCTGTAGCATAGGTGTGAGATTACAGAGCCACAAAACCTAGTGAAAGTAGTACAAGACCAGAACATGTGACTCAGTCCCTGTTGCGGACGTCTGATGCTATTTTTGGCTGCCACCATCAGCATTACATATTGCTGCGAAGTAGAGAGACCCCGACAGTACCTAATCTTACAAACACAGAGGCAGAGGTCAGAGAAGGATGGTTTGTCATCTATCATGCTACTCGGGCAGATCTACACATTGGTGTAACTCGTTTTCATTTTTCTTTGTGAAAGTTGATGTTTAATATTTTAATTGTTTGAAAAACTCCTCAAATGAATCTGTAGCTGTGTGTTTTTGTTGAAGTGCACGAAGCACTAGGAAAGGATTGAGCAAGCAGGTAAATGTCGTAACAAATGTTATCTAATTAAAAAAAGCAAAAACAGGAAATAAAAAAAAGAACTAAAGAAGAACTCTTTTCAACCACAAGAAACACTGATGGTGTTCAAAGATAAGAGTGAATAAACAAAGATGAGACATGAGAAACAGAACAAGGACCTGGCCATGAAGAAACATAAGCTAGAGCTATATCTGTACTGAGGGAACTCATGCAAAATGAGGAGAAAGGGCTGTTGTAATTAGGACGCAAACTAACTGAAGAAGGAACGGGCATTACAAAATAATGCAAGAAGTAGAACTAGAATGAAAAACAATTTACGAAATGCGGGCACATAAAGCAACGTAACCGACTACAGCAGTCCACAAACGAGCAGAAACTGAACCAAAACTAAAGATCATGATTGCTTTAAAAAGTGTTAGATGTTGATTAAAATGAATAATTAATGATTTGGAAGTAATTTAAACCCTACAGTTAATTAAATATATCAATGATTTGGATGCTGAGGTAAGAAAGAAAGAGGCCATTCTGTAATGACAAGAGGCTTTGACACTGAAAAGTGTTAAATGATAAAAGTATATGTACAGAAACAAATGGTGAATACTATTTTTTTTGTCTCTGTTGAAAAGATACGCTACAACTGAAGCACTCAGAAAAGGCAAAGCAGACAAAGCCATTTAATTAATTATCTTAATGATTGTCAGCATTGTTTTTGAGTCACAATCTCAAATGGCAAAACTAGCTCCATCTCCCATAGGTAAAAAATCATTTTAAAGATGCTCGGATTCATGTGCTGTTCACCCCCAAAAGCTACACAGTTGTTCTTCATCCTGCTTTGGAGATTTCCTGAAAATCCCATCAAAATCCATCCAGTTATGGTTCGTAACAGACAGACAGAAGGACAAACGTACACCAGTGAAAGCATAACCTCCTCACTCGTGCCAATAACAGAATTAGAAAGGTTTATATTAGTTCAGATTGATGTAACAGACTTTAATGTCCACAAATTGCTCCACATTCTATGCTGTTCACTGACTTTACCATATTGGAGTTACTCTGTATAGGATAATTCATAATTATTCGAATTATAAATAAAATAAAAATAATTCTAAATAGCAGTTAGAGACACTCTTGACATCAAAAGTTTTAAAACGTGAAGTTCTGGCTGATCCACATTGAACATAATTCAAGTATGAAGCAATAAAATATATACTTCCTGGCAATATTCAAAATTTGTTTTTAGTAAAGGTAGTTGGTATAATATAGGTGATTAACAGTTCACTAATAAACATCTCTCTCTTCCTTTTTCTCTGTGTTTATTATGTGAAAGAATCATGACAGATCATAGCTTTCTGTTTTTAAGAACACGGCATGCTTACCTTTTTGGAAATGGATTTATTTTTCATGTTGCCATGGTCACATATAGATTTGATACTAACACAACCCACATAAGCAGATCGGTTTAAACCACAATGTTTAACACACGAAAGACAAAGTGTTAAACGTGAAATGTTCATTCTTGGTTTCATATTATGAAGGTTATTTCTTTAGCTGGTGGCATTACTTACATAATCCAGTAATTCACAAGAAGTCTGAGATTGCGTAACCACAGTGAAGTAGAGAGGCTGGACGCCAACTCAAGCTCTTGGAGCTAATAATTTCTATTAAAATGAATGTAAAAGACATTGCAAATGTTATAAATTGTATTTTCTAGCAACTGACTGTAAGAAACCTTCAGGCTATCTTGTGTTTGTGCCCCTCAGGTAAAGATCTGGTTTCAGAATAGACGCGCCAAAGAGAGGAAGATCAACAGAAAAAAGCTGCAGCACGGCCAGCAGGCCTCTACGACAACTCCCACCCCACCGGTGCTGGTTGGACATGCCGATATCCACCTTAGCACCAGCCCCAGCACCAACTCCAACATGATGTCTGACATCAAATCGGAAGAATATTAGCTTCATATGAAAAGACTGATGCAGTCTCTGATGTGTACATAGTGTTTCTTTTTTTATAAATCAACCACAGAAAGAATAATTATTCACTACGCCACTGCGTTTGATACTTCACCCCTGGCCAAGTCTTTTCATCACTACACTTAATAATACAGATTATCACATAAAGACACCATTAACTTTCATTTTTCAGGCAGACGTGCCCGTATTTCATTACTGCTAAATGAAAAAGAAAACCCCTTTTTTTTCTAAATGCTGATGAATGTAATCACTCGTTCTTGTGTTACTTTTTGTTCCTCCTTTGCTTTGCTAAACTCAATATTTCTAAAACACAAAGTTCGTTTTACAGTTTCAGAAAGGTGTTTATCTTTGAGGAAGTAAAATTGCAACTCAAATATAGGAAACAGATCGTGTTTTTTCAGCTGAAAAGAACAGAGTGGAGAAAAGGGGAACTGTTAAAAAACCACAGGTTTGGTGCCTGTGTACAGAACTGGTTGAGTGTCCCCAGACATGTCTGAAGACAGTTTTAAAGCTTTTTCCCCTAATAGACTAATTTAAAACATGTTATGCCACTTAATTATTAAAGAGTGTAAACCACTGTGAGTTGAGGATGAAAAGAGGAAGGAGCCGATTCAAAGGAGATATAATGTGAGTGCGCAGAAATATACACATTCTAAAAAAAGGATTAGCGAGCACTTTAGTTAGGCTGAATTAGATATATAACAGGGGATAATGTGGAATGGGTTTTTATTGAGCTACAACATTGTGATTCTTGTAAAGGCAATGAGGGACGAATGTTTAAAAATGGTCCTGGGAAAAAAAAAGTGTCAACCACAGAATTTAGCCACATCCTGAAGATTTCTCAATCAAATAGCATGTAATGTTTAGTCAATGTGGCAATGAAGACAGAAATTCAGTAGAAAAAAGACTGACTCTTCTGCAAGCTCTGAGTTTTATAGTATGTGGGATATACGTTCAATTTTGGCATGTTTCTATAGTCACTTCTTTAAAAAGAGGAAGAAGGTGTTGCAGGCTAAGTTGTAACTATCCTGCAGTCAGTCTCTGCTCGATGCGTCTACCAAGCATGCAAACCTCAAGCGTTCCAGGTGAAGTTATTACTTATGTTGTTTGTACAGTAAAATGTGGGCTGCTGTTTTGAATAAAGCTTTTATTCATGCAAGCATTTTTTCTCTTCATTAGTGCAGATCAAAAGTCGCACTCTCTACTTCTACTTTCCTGCTGGGTGGTGTGGGGGGAAGAAAAAGACTGAATATGGCGTCTCGTTAATGCCACAAAAAGGAACTAACAGTAAGAGCAGCAGAAATACTTACCTAACATGTATATGTGGGGAATTTTAGAGCTGACGCTTATATCACTAATGTGAATAAGTAGCCTTAATTATCTACATTTTCTTTTGCCGACTTGTGGGCAAGTTTTTACCTGAATGCTACTTTCAGTTCTAACACTGGCAATGCTCAGGATTGAAGAATTGGCACCTTTGTTTTATGGTTTAATAGCTTTGGCAACATCCCCTGAAAGTTTCACGACAACAAAATCCCCTGACTTTCATGAAGATTAAATTAAATTTAAACAGTTCAGAGTCAAAAAGTTGAATTTCTGATACAATATCTAACAATTTGTTGTGCATGTTATGATCTTGAATAGTTAAGATCTAGCTGGGAAAACGAAACCATCAACAACAAAAACACATCAGGTGGTTGTTTGAGAATCATATACTTATTTTATGGCAAATGAATCAGCTGAATGGTTGTTAACCTTTAACCTTACACTATCAAATCAAACATCTACAGTAAGTTCGTTGCTTATTAAACCCACTGAAAGCAAATGTCTTAACCTGTCAGGGAAATTTTGAGCACATGACTGCATTACCACCTAAATAAACAAGGGGGAAAACGATCATGCATGACTATTTGAATAGTCAAAGAACAGAGGTAGATGCTATTAAAAAAGAATGAAAGAAATTTAAGAAAAAAAAACGATTCATGCTAGTTTTTAGCTTTTAAAGCAATGCTGAAGTGTTTTAGAAAGGCCTGCTGATGGCTGCACCCACACCAACCAGCTGCTGATCTCTGCAAAACCTTCATGAAGAAACAGTTTCATTAAAACTAATTATAAGCTGTGTTTTTGTTTTTTGTTTTTTGTTTTCTTTTAAAGGAGCACAGCGGGTCTGAGCTAAAGATTCATAAAGAGTTTAAATATGTTGGTGGTCTCACTTGCTTATCTGAAGCAAAACATTGCAAAATTAACTAAATATAAGTGACTAAATTGGGATCCAGGTTTAAAGCTCTACTGTCTGATTCTGACTTAATATTTATTGCATATTAGTAAAAACATAATGTGGTGTTTTAAATGACGCATGGACTATTTTAAGTAGATGACTCTGCAGCATAGCCACTGGCTAGTCATGCAACAGCTGTAGAGGGACTGGTGTGCACTCCAAAATTTAATATGAAAAGTCAAAGAGTTTTTCCTTCAGACTTACAGGTTGCTGCTACACTGAATGAAATACAATAATTTCAAAGTTATTTTTGCTCTCAAACTTGATCTTTATCTCTTCTGTAACAGGAAGCTGCCAAAGATGAAATAGATGTAAAGCTGTAAAATTGAAAAAATAAAATGACTTCACAGTGTTACAAATAAAGTCTTCTATTTGACAATGTTGCACTGTTGCAAACCAGATTCTGGATTTATTAAGAACATTTTCCTTTCTATTGTTTCGCAAAGAAGAAAGGAAATGTGATCAACAGAGTGCTTTGAACAGATGCTTCTACTCTGCAGTTAGTTCACCTAATTTATCAACATAAAGTGAATAAAGCCCAAGTGTTTTTTCAGTTTTCATATAAAAAATGAATAGGAAAAATCTGTTGTTATATATGGTTATTTAAGAAAAGGCTTTTTATATATGTCTGGATTTACAGAATTGAACCTAATCAAAATTTTAATGCCTTACTTTGCTTCTCTTTAAAAATGACTCAAGTCTATTAAATTAATTTTTCTGTTTAGTAAAATTAATCCGAAAACTGATTTAAAATGGTAAAACATGGTTAAGCTATTTTTTTAAAAACGAATAAAAAAAGGTATTCTGCTTTTGTGAGACTCAAAACTCAGACCTCTGGAAAAAACAGAAGTAATAACATCATGGAAACTTATGATGGCTTACTATTTATACTTATCTATTTTGGAGAGACCTCAAGGAATTATTGTATCACTAATCATCAACACATAACCTTCTTCCAAATTTACTTAAATCTGTTTGCAATATGCAGCTGAGGAGAAACACAAATAAATTAATACATTTTTTTCAGCTTTATCGTATATGTAATAACTTATCCATGCCAGTGACTATAGAAATAAATTAATATGCATCAAACTAAAATGGAGTTTACTTATATTTTTATTTGTGCTTCAGGTCTTATCTAAAAATTAAACTTTGGCATACATGTCTTTAAATGAAACAGAAATTTATAACATCAAGGTTAAACTACAAACAGGTTCAGCTTTACAACATGATACATAAGAATAAAGAAAGCAACTAAATATCAAACAGTAAGACAGGAAACTCTGAACATAACTATAGTAAAAGAAAATATTTCAACGATAAAAGAAAAATGTAATATTTATGTGTTTTTGTGGTTTGTATTTAAAAAAAAAAATTCAAGTATTGTCTCTTCGCCTGCTGCAGCCTCTGTGAAACAAAGCCTCCATCATCTGCCTTTACGGACCTTTGCATAGACACAGTCATCCGCTGGTGATTCAACCTGCCGAGGTCGCTCTGAGAACCTGACTTGGCCGTATTCCACCTCCAAGTCCTCCCTCTGGTCCACCTGCTTCTTCTGCTTCTGCACGATCCTCACATCAGCGTAGGTCAGCTCCTGGTCATCGGCTTCCTCAGCTGAAAGGCAGAAATGCCGACTTAGAATCTGAACTGAAGATTTGTCTTTTGATTTGTAAAGTGGGAAAAGCAGCAAACTGTGAAAGCGTCGGGTCAGTTTTGCTTCATACCTTTGCTGTTTTTCTTTTTCTTCTGAGTGCAGATGATTGCAACTCCAATGACTAATAAAAGGACCAGGGCTGCGAGAACTCCGCCTATCACCGGCAAATGTCCCACTTTAGAAGTAAAAGACAGAAGACAGATTTTAAAGTTTTCAGACATTTAAACATCAATAAATCCTCTCTAGTGGTGTTTGCACTTACTAATGAAAGCGAGGATGGGAGGTTGCGGAGAAGTGTTATTAGTGGTTGTTTTATGTGACTCTGTCGCCTTACCCACAGTATTATGTGTACCTGTTGTGGGGCCTGTTGTGGGGGCTGTTGTTGGTTCATCACACAGGGTGTTATTGTCTTTATGGACCCACTTTTTTATGTGTGTCCCGTTGGACGAACAATTA
>JAVQJG010142327.1:0-16467 GCA_036024015.1 Craterocephalus amniculus
TTTGGAACTTCCAGACTCCGATCAGCCAGTAATAGCGTTCCCTTAGTGATCCGGAGTCAAATAATGAAAGTTAAACCCCTTAGCGAAGAAAAAGCGTCACACAAAAGCTAAAAAAAAAATAGCTGCTATCGCTAACTAAGCTAGCCGGACGTGAAATCGGGTATAGTCCCTTTAAATGTAACTCTTGTTTTTAATAGCATATACAATATTTCACAATACAATTGGATATGGTAAAACAATGTATTCTTTTAATGATATTAGATAAGAAGTTGAATAAAATATGTATTTCTGAATAAAAATAATCCAGGGGAAAAAGGAAAACAAGAACAAGGCTAGGAATAATTTCACTCTACATTCTATATTTTACAATTTCTTATAACAGTTTCTACATGCAATCTTGTAGTGGGATTTCTAAAACAAAATGGCACATTGTGTGTAGTGCTTGACTAAATGACAGTAAACTTGAACCTCAATTTCGTGACTTGAAATATCTCACAGAAAAAAGTCTGTAACATGATCTATTCTTTTTCAACAGCACTGGTTTATTCATAATGCAGCGCTGAGTAGAACTCGCAGCCTCGCAATCAAAACCTTCTCATGAAGCTTTAATAAAACTACAAAGGAGGCCATCAAATTTTAACATTTCGTACAATTTTCAGCAAAACAAAAGAGTTTGTTGCGAGTCATATTTCAAGTTTATGAACGTAGAATGTCACAGAGCAGAACTTTTTCTTTTTCTTAGTAATTTCTCTTCTTACTTATTCCTAATTTCTGTAATAATCTTATGACATTTGTTTGCTGACATGTTTTAAATCTAGATGGAAATGCACAAAAACATCAAAAGAAATCCAAAACTGAACTGGTGTTTACTTTGTGCAAATTCTGAGAGACTTGACAGGTCCTCTCCAGTTTCCACCTCGGTGCTCTTGTTATCTTGCCTTGCTCATCCTTGTTTTGCCCCCTTAGTTCTGCCATTTTTCTCTCGCTTTGTCTCTGAGCACTATAGTTTTTCTTTATGCCTCAATCTTCCATGTATGCGCCCTCAACCCCCGCGCTCTTCCCACTATTTCACAATGTGAAAAGTCACTCAGAGTTTTCCTTCTAGGGATTTTGTGGACAGGAAGTCCATATTTAATGAAGTGACTCTTGTTAAAATGCTTTTAAGTGCTCCTGTGCAGGGCTTCGGGCTGCAGAGAAGGGGAAGAAGGGGCTGAGGCTTTTATTTATTCATTGGGTGGTTCAGTGCCTCTTCCCCACGTCGGCTATGTGGAGAAGAGAGAGGATTAGAGGAATGAATCCGCCTCCCCAGCGCGCGCACATGCACACATGCCCTTCCTCCCTAGCTGGCCATGTTCCCTCCCTCAGGGGACTCCCCTGCGTCAGTCCGTATTAACATCCATCAGAGTGCTGCTCTGGAGGGGGACGAGCCTCTGTGCTACTGAGTCACACAAACATGCATGATTGCATGGCAGCTTGTGCAACCTCATGCACCCCCACACAAAGACGAAAGGTAAGTGCACACACAGGAACATGAACAGAGTGACAACAGACACGAAAACCAACATGGGTCAAAGACTCAAAGTGTCTCCATCACTTTACTGCAGTTGCTGCTTTGAGCTGTACTCTCATATTAAATTTTGTTTAAGTTCACATTTATTTTACAAAAGTGCAGCTGCCCCCTTTTTGATTAGCAGACATTTCAGAACAAGTGTGAATGAGCATCTGAGGGCTGTCAGGACACAGATGAGGGCGGAGGAGAGGAAAAAGTTTCTCGGAGAGAAGGCTGAGATGGTGTTGTGCTGATTCCTCTCTTTATGTGAAGTTTTGGACCGTCTGATCCCTTGTTATCTCTTTCGCTCACAGAGTGGGAGGGGAGCTAGGACCCAGACTGGATGAGAGAGGCATATCAATAACCAAGAGTGACTCTACAGCAAAGCACAGACTCCCATCAAATCACATCCCATTCCCACACACTGGTGTGCTCGTGCTCTGAACTGCTATTTGGAAGAAAAATAAATTGTTGAAGAGAATTTGTCACATGGGTTAATAGAAGATCATTTATGTGCTCCTCTAAAACCTTTACAAATCTATGAGAAAGCGGTCTCCTGCTCTAAATGAACCAAATGATACCTAGAAGAGCTTGAATAATGTCGGTGTGTGTTTGTGGGTGCGGTGTGCACACACATTAGTGCAAAGCCTCACTGTAGTTCTGCAGGGGGATGCAGATTATTTCTAATTCACGCTGATGACCTAGATTCCGAAACCACATAGCCGGTCTCACCCTAATGATCAGGATCTTTTTTACCTTGAAAGCTCCAGCGCCTGATGCACACTTTTCATCTCAGAGCTTCCGCTTCTTCTTTCTCATCTTGGAAATTCGACATCAAACTGAAATGTTCAAATGCAAATTAATTTTCCCTGCTCGCTCGGTTCACACAAACTTATAATTGGATTCTGCCTATTAATATAAGCACTTTCGTCATTCTCACCATTGGATCTCATATTAGTCAATCCATGGTACACATGAACTGGCCTCGTTCCACCATATTTCAGAGAAAGAAAGGCAAAGGAGGACAGAGACGACGCTCGCCTCATCAGAATCCCATTGAAAGCCTAAACCAAAGGCGGCACAGCTAGAAATTAATCTGCAACATAATAGAAGTGTGCAAATGTGGAAGTTTTACAGTCTTCAGTGTGGCAACATTAACTTTTCTGCTCCTGCTCCATTTTCTGATGCCGCATTCAAACCCAAATTAGAATTTTGTTGTGGTGGATGGGAGATTTGAAACTCTGAGAGACACAGAGAAAGAAGCTACTCCAGCAGGTTTTAAAGAGAGAAAAAAAAAAAAACAGAAGCAGAAAATGAGTGTGCGATGGTCTGCAAAGAGACAGACGGCCTGAGAGAGAGCACCAGATGCTGTGTGGGAGGGTTATTTAATTGATGATATCACACCTCTCTTTCCCTCTTTCTCTTGTTCTGCCTGCTTTCTTCCTCTAACACACACACATGCACATTCACAAGCACACAGACAGACACATTAACGCTCACGCACACTGTATTTGCTCTGTCACCTTCTTATCCGTGCATGACATACCACCCACACCTCTCCCAGTTTCATCCTGCCCACCTTGGGCTCCCCAGAGATGTGCGGCTCTTGCAGTTTGTGAGAAGCCCCAAAACAAAAACTAAATGAGCAATTTCTGTCAGAACTAAAACAAAATGGTTTGCAGGTGCTTTATCTTATATTAAAGATTAGCTGATTGTAGCCTCTTTGCAAATTTATGTCACTGGGAAATTCACAGAGAATTGCATGTTTTTTTATTTTGTGCATCAATTTCATCAGCACTTTCAAGGGTTTCTTCTATCTACCTCCTGTTTCCTTACATCCAGGTAAAAACGGTTCTATATGATTCCTGCTAAGGTAGAAAAGCCCCAGAAAATGAGTCTCATTAATTATCTTCTCATTTGTAAATGCAAATGAGTTTAATTAAAAAATAGTCTCTCCTTTTGCGGGCTTCAAAGGGAGACGGTGAGGGCTAATCAAGAGGTTTGTTCAGCTGTGGCACTAATGAGACATATTTGGTCTAACGAGGGAGCCATGCCCTAATTTGTTTATGCTAATGATATGAATCAGTGCTTGTCTTTTTGGTGTATCTGGGAAGGGATCAGTCACACACACATGGCTGCATGTGATGTACCTTCAGGGTTTTGTTCAGCGTTGGCAAGGTGCTGCTGCGGCCTTGCTCAATTGTTTCACTAGGTTAATGAGCTTAATTAGCCTAATAGAGATCATTGGGGCGATGACTCAATGTGGAAGCATATGTGCTTTTTTAAAGGAAGTTTCAACCTAAATATTGTGCAATGATAATTGGGTTAACTCACCAAAATCATACAAGAAAAATCAATTAAAAAATGGTCTAAGTTATGTCTCTAATTGGTACTTTACAGGCATATGATGGAAAAACTAACGTATCATATCAGTGATCCCTCTCAGTCATGTTTTAAGACCCACATGAGTGAGTCTGTTTTGCTGAAAAGACACAGCCATCTGCTGGTATTTCTCCTCTTATTATTTTCTCTTCATTATGTTATTTAATCAAAACTCTATTATATGCGGCCAATTATACAAAATTCCTGTGATTCTGGCGCTCATGGAGAGAGAGTAAAAGTTCTTATCTCATAACTGTTTGGTTGTTACATTATGAATGTGGCAGTCAGGGCCAGGGGAAGTGAGGTCCCAAGTGTTTCTTATCAGGCAAGTAGCTGGAACACTGTTGCAGAGTTGCAAAACCCAGTTGTTTATGGGTCATAAAATGCATGCTTCAGACGTGTGTCCTCTCTGGTCAAGTTGAAGGGACATACTGTAGCATGTCTCCAAATAAAATGAGTCTACTTGTTGTAGCAACTCATAACGTAATAACAGCTCATAATGTAATAAGGGCTCATAATGTAATAACTTAAATGTAATAAAAGTTCATAACATAATAATCGACTCATAATGTAATAAAATCATGAATGCATAACATAATAACGTCTCTGCGCATAATGCAATAATGTAAATACATTACATTATGAGCTCAGATATATAGCAACTCATAATGTAATAAAATCCCATAATGTAGTAATTGATTATACTGTGAGAAAAATTTCATTATCACCATTTACTTCTCAAATTCAAAAAAGGAATGGGTTTCAGTATATCATATGTAAATGAGTGAAACTGTATAGCCTGTAATCATGGTTAATTATGAAGCATTAATAGCAGTTATTAATGATAATTGCTTATTATCATAATAACAGTTATTATTAACAGTATTACTTTGACCAAGGTTATCTTTTCGCCAGGGTATGTCTGTCAATATTTTTTAGATGCTATCAGTGGTTACAAAAACAAAAAACAACAACAAAAAACAAAGCAACAGAAACTACATTACCCACCAGGGGTGTCTGAACTGCCCAGGCAAAGTTCTGAGCTCCCAAAGTGCATTTCTAGTTCTTATAATGTATTACTTAACATTAATTAACATATTAGCTAATCCATTACTCAGTGGTTGATTAATGGCTACTGATTAGAGTAAATAAATGTATCTTTAAACATTTATGAAAGTCGCATAATGTAATGACTGAGTATTTACACATTTCTTTATATTAGTTAAACATTAATAATAGCTAGTCATCATTTATTAATGGTGTTTATTTGGATGTAATTATCATTGAGTAACAACTTTTTAATACATTTACTTATCATTTGCTGATGGTGTACATTTTACCAAGATATGCAATAAACAACAATGTAGTGTCTTAAGTAATCATTTATAATCTTGTGTAGGTCATCAGGTAGCCCCGAGCTATAATTTAATAACCTTCCGAAATAAACTATAGGACTACTTCAAAAGCATTACTTAACCATAGTTAACCTTTCACCTCGAAGCAATGGTAAAAGTAAAAAAAAAATGGTGATAATGCAACTTTTCTAACAGTATAAGACATTATTACATTATAAGCTTTTATTACATTATGAATTGCTATATAGCTGAGCTCATAATGTAATAAGTTATTACACTATGCACAAAGAGGTTATTACGTTATTCGGTCATTTATTATTTTATGAGTCAAATATTACGTTGTGAACCTTTATTACATTTAAGTAATTACATTGTGAGCCGTTATTTCGTTATGAGTTTCTACACTTCTATCTAACGCCACTAAGAAAAGAAAACATTCTGATTAAATGCTGTCACAATCATAAAGAGAGCACTACTAATTTCCATTTTAGCAGCCAACTTGCTTCACTCAGCTTTTCATCCAGCAAATGTAGTCATCAGGAGTTGTTATTGCCCTGAAGCATCCCGTGGCTTCTGAACTTCATAAATTATGTTCCAGCCATGCGACAGCTGCGTTTTGTTTTATGGCACTGTGTCACACACTGGCAAAGGGATATAAACACACTGGACGTTTTGGATGAGCAACACGGCTGATTCAGCAAAGAAGAAAGAAAGAAAGAAAGAAACACACAAACAAACAAACAAACAAACAAACAAACGCACAAAGAAAGAAAGAAAGAAAGAAGTGACAGAGCAAGAAACAGGGCAAGAGTCAGCATCATACCGGCCTCTACTAAAGCTCAGAGACAAGATGCAGGACGGATGCTGAATTAACCTTCGTAGCGCAGTGACACAGGGGGACAATTGGCAAAAATTTCGTAGGTACAACTTAAACCAGAAATTCTCAATCATAATGTTCTTTGCATATTTTTTTCTGTCTTTTTTATGTGATATATTTTGTAAGAAAAAAAACCCAACTTGGACATGCTAACCAAATGAAAAATGTTATCTTTAGGGCAATTAGCAACAGGCTAAAAACACCCCATCTAGATAAATGCTCCAAGTCAGTTTTTTCCCCCAAATAAAATCTAACTGGAAACATATTCCTGTACTATATATATGTAGATATATCCTACTTTGCTGTTTCATTTGGAATTGTGTGGCTTACATTACACATTTCTGTCTGGTGAACACACTGTAGAGCGCCCCCAATTCACCCCCCCCCCCCCACCACCACCACCACCCTCTCACCCCCCACCTCATAACCCAATAATAATGATCTGTTGGCATGAACATTAATGTGTGTGTGGTTGTTGTGTCTTTGGAGTTATTAGCCTGTGGCCCATGCATACAGATTAGGGAGTCACAGAAATACATTAAATTTTCAGCTCTATCAGCCATGACACGGGATCAATGTCGCCATGTCTGCTGTTCAAAAATAGGAGTGTGAACAGAGTTAACAAAACAGCCCCTAGAATAACAAGGCAGATAAACTTAGTGTCAGACAGAGATTTGATCAAGTTTGCAAACAGCAAAGATGAAAGTACAGTGAAACTGGACCAAAACCATCCTTTTTTTAATTAATGGTAAGTGGCTTGGAAAACTCATCACATCACAAACAAAACTCATACCAAAAACACTGACAGGACAAACACATTAAAACTATTAAAAAAACATACAACAAAAATAAGGGAGATTAACATAAATTACTATTAATGAACATATGTTGAGATAAAAAGAAATGCTGTGGTCAAGTAAGCTATGAGTGCTATTATTGTCACAAATGAATAAATCTTCCTCATCTTTCTATGTCTAAATGTATTAATGGTCTCTGCTATCTAATGTTGGTCTATGAAAGTCCAAACTATGTTGCAGTGTTAGCTAGAGTGTTGCAGTGTCAGGAATGTGCAGGCTGAGTCTGAAAATCTATCAAGCCTCGATATAGGTCTACATCTCGGTTGCCATGAAGTTTTAGCCCTTTTAATATTGGAGCATATCTCTCCTTTGTCAAAATATTCATGCAATCGTTTTAGACACACAACAAACCAACCGTCCAACTTCCTCGTTGGGCATAATTAACAATAATTCCTCAAAGTAACTTCAAGTTTCCATTAAATGTAGCTAAATAAATCAGTTTTTCTTTTCGAGAAGTCCTGTCATCAATAGCCAAACATGCTTTTGTGGATACTGTACGTGTGTACGTGGGCATGCATGTGTGAGTGACAGAGTTCTCTCTGCTATTTCATCCACTGTTGACTGAGTGTGAGGCCGAGTGAGACGGCAGCATGGCTGGCCCTCACTGATAACTATGCACAGGCAGAGAGCCCTTTATTCAAAACACGCATGCACACACGCACACGTTAATTAATCCAAAAAACGAGAGGGAAATTGAAAATAAACACCATCTCCACTTTTAATTGGACTGACTGTCGTCCAACCATAAAGACAAAACAAGCTCAATCATTCCCCTCCATCTTGTCGCTTGTTGAATTATTGATAGACAGAACACTGCACTAGAAGATGAAACAGGGAAGGAGTACAAGGCTCGGATGTGTTTGAATGCAGTGATAAAATTTGATTATTCATATGTGATGAATGCCGTTTGAAATTTTACAAAAGAGTGAGGAGGAATGACTTTTTCCTTAATGAGTGAAAATAACCTGTTTGTGCCAGATGAGCCAGCTGGTGTCTTGTCCACGTGAAGCTACAAAACATAAACAAAAACATCTGATGCATGATCAGTGCTGATTTATTAATTTCTTAATTTGTTGGTTAGTTTGGTGTTTAGATTGTCTATGTTTTAAATTTAATTTTAGTGTTTATTTTACTTTTACCCTCTCCTTCAAAAGGCCTTGTATTTTGCCAGGCTGCAGTTGGAACTAAGATTTTTATCTTAAATCTATCTTGCTTGGTTAGATAAAATGACAATAAAAAAAATGATGACCCTCTCGCTTTATGCTCAAACTGTTTCAGATGTCTTTGCCTCAGCATAAACTCTCTGAACCATCTCTCCCTTTCTTCGCACATTGTCAATTAGCTGGAAGACTGATAACATCAGATTGGCTATTTTCCAGCAGTCACTCTGAGATTGTTTTCAGCAAGTTAGTGGCATGTACAGTTTTTATTCATTAAGATATTGACCTTTCATAAGTCAGGGTAACAGGAACCAGGACACTCTCTCTCTAAGTTCACTTATCCTTTTCTAAAATCAAAATATGGTCAAACCTTTTAGAACTAGCAATTAATTATACAGGTGATCTTTAATGTCATGCATTAGATATACCATTAAAATCCCATTATTGATAATAACACCCATATAAAATGAATAACATGCTGTTTTATGGACTTTTTCTTTTACTGCACAGCACCTTAATGGAAAGCTTGTTAAATTTTTTGACCCCCAATGTTTTGACACCTCAACCAGATAATGAGAAAGGGGAAATCCCTGAATGCCGTTCTATGCTTTGACAGTGACAAAACATGTTCGGTTTAAACTTCTAGAGGCCAAATAGAGACCTTGAAATATTCCCCTCATCAATTAATCTCCATTCAATGACACACTGCTTTACTTAGCCAACCATTCAGCCTCATCTGACTGCTATAATTGTCCTAGTTAATTGCTTTTCAACTCTCTTTGATTACAAGGTCGGATCTGAATGGCTGGTGTATATGGCTTAAAGTTTGGTGCCACTAACCCTTTCCTCCCCCTCTTCTCTCTTTACCATCCATCTCCTTGTGTCCTCCAGTCTCCTTAAAGCTCTCTGTGGCTCCACAATTCAAGGTATCAGTGCTGTCAGACATGTGATTTGCATTAACCTATTCATCATAGCGACAGGCATTTATGATGATGTCCCTTACCTTCTATATACTGATATGATATACATAAATCTTTACACTTTAAAGGTATTCAATGCAAAAAATGAAGCATCCCTTATTGGGAGGCATGCTTTATGTAGAAAAATCTATTTAACCAGTACAAAAACCTCAGAGGGAAAGATACAAGCTGCTGAATAACTTACAACGGCAGCGATTTCACCTCAGTTCAAAAATAAAAATAATTTCTCAACATAAAAATATTAATTTCACTTTTAAGTGGCATCATAAGGAAAACCATGCAAATGAACAAACTGATTACAAGTGTAAAATTAAAGATATTTCAATATTGGGTTATGAAAAGAGCATTGCTCTGTCTCTGAAGTTATCACTCATGAGGACAGTCAGGAAAGCAGAGCCTATGGTAATAATATAGACTAGGCATGCTGTGTGAGTTTGTGTATGTGTCGCTCCTGTGTGTTTTCTCCTCTCCCTTCACAGCTCACACGGAGGCGACAGAGTTCCTCTCATTACAAAACAGCACAGTCCCCCAGACAAAGGCTCACACACTGAAAGTGGCGAGTGTTCAATACAGATAACTGGTGTGGCCTCTCATTTGAATGAGTCTGCTGTATAGGTCTTGACATATATTCATGCTAACACACACACACACACACACACACACACACACACACACACACACACGCACACACACACACACGCACAAACAAACATGCATGAATTCAGATCCAAATTTAAAAAAATTAAACAAAAAAAATACATGCAGACATATTAGAAGGTCTACCAATGAATGCAATTATTCGCACAGACACACACATGCATGCACGTATGCTCATCACAAAACTCGTTGTCTTCAACAACAAGTACCAGGTTAATCCTGAATTTGCATTTAAGCTTTGTGTTGTCAGCATATGCTTTTGTTTTGCATGTGGAGAAAAAGTCACACAAAGCCTGCCTGACTTCAAAGGGCCACAACAGAAATTGAAAATTGCAAAATATTAACTGTGGTTCCGAGGTACGCCGGTGGGGCTGGTGCACATGAAAATCCTGCAAATAAGCAACGTGGCATTATTTCTGCTCCACTTGAATGTGGTTTTCTCCTCATCTGGCCTTCTCCACATTTCACACGTGGCTGGTTAAATGTGCCACCGGGCCTGCAGATGCCTACTGAGGGCTATGCTGCAATGAAACACACACACACGTGCACTTACCATACAGACCTTTGCTCTTCGAAGATCATTTTGAATTGGTTGTATTGAACGGCAAAAATGCTAGTTAAGATCATCAGACATTTCAGAAATAGGTAACGTTTAGCTGAGCTTGTTGCTATAAATAAATGCTTTTCTTGTTTTTTTGGAGATTGCCTGGTAAAAGCTAGCTTTCTGAATGTTGCTTCTTGTTGTATCTAATACCTGTCTCTCTGCCACTAATATAATAACACTGGCTTCTGTATCTTGCTGACCCAACACAAAGTGAGATAACAGCAGGGAGTCTAAAGGGACTTCAAGTCATTTTAGGTTCTTGTGCACGCCAACATTTTCATCAATATTGCATATTTTTGGTGAGAGTAGATGATTTTGTTTCTGTTTGTTGTGTTGTCTATGTCAAAAAGCACTTAAATGCATGTGGAAATGTCCCATTTTTCAAATGTGTTCAGGGATGTGGAAGAGTTACCAAACAGGTAGATTTCAGTGGGAGGGAGGAGAACATGTGAGGGGAGGAGTGAGGGGAAAGAAGCGACGAGAAAAGGAATGCAGGAGAGGAAAGCCTAAAATATGCATGTCATCGCGCATATGTGAATGACTGATGGGTTCATGTGAAAACCTGTCTTGATGGGGTTGCATTAAGCAGGCCTCTAATTGAGCCCTGCTGCCAATCACAAGTGTCCATAGAGTATCTGTGACTAGTTATGTGCACGTGTGTCTGTATAGTTGCAGTGTTGAAGTGAAGCATTAAACAAACACACAGAAGTATGTCTTTGATCATCTGAGTGAAACTGCTCTCTACATGTTGTAATTAGCTTGGTATTCAATAGAAAAATCAACTAAGATCACGCAGTAAAGCCAACAGACGAGCATCATAGTACGTAATGATCGCACTGTCAACAAACAGAACTAGTCTGCAGCGCTGAACATCTATCACTACGTAGACTCTTACTACAAAGAGATGCAGTTTTTCACATTCTCAAGCCCTTGTTGCTCATCTTCAGAAGCCCCTGCTATGTTAGATGTCTTACTTTTTCGGTACCATTTTTCATTTCAAGTCACGACATGAGCAAACCAGCAGCCACTGTAAATTAAATGTATCAGAAAGTCGGTCTGTGAGGAATTATGCCTTTTTCTTTGTAAGTCACTTCTGAAACATAAGAGTTAAACACATCATAGCTTCACTCCAAATGACCATAGTAATAATTTGCAATGCAAGCCCAAAGCATTGCTTTGATGAGAAACAGTGACATGAGCTTAAACTAAAATCGGGTTAAGTCACAAAGACTTGCCATTGTTTGGGATTCATATAAGAAAACACACATTTCATCTATTCACCTACCTATGATTACCTCTTTTTGAAAAATAGCGAACCTTTCTATTGACTAGATTATACATTACCAGTCAAAAGTCTGGACAAACTTTCCAAGTTGATTTAAAGGGAAGATGTCCTGGAACTTTTAACTGGTACAGCATAAATAAATTGGCCCAAAGTTGCAGCAAATGTGAACACAAGCAGCTCTCAGAGGAGTGATATCAGTGTCACGCACCTACCCAACATCCTTTATTACCCCTCTCTATTTTTTTCCCACTCTCCCTCTCATGAATAAACATCTTTTACATTCACTCGGTGCAGGCATGAAATGGCCACACAGCCCCTGGCACACGCGGGAGTAATGCTGCAATCATTATTCCACTGCAGTGGTCCCACACAAGCATATTTCACCAATCATGTGGCTCTCTCCCCTGGCTTTTGTTTGGATGACTTAAACAAATGATGTGGCAGTGATGAGGGCCTGCGTAGCACGGCTCCCCCTGTTAACACGGCAACCGTTGACACAGACACAGCAGAATTTGCATAAGAGTACGCTTGAGTGGTACTGGCAATTCCAACAGGGGTCCACAGATTTTTTTTTCCCTCTCTTTCTGTGGAGGGTGGGGTTGAGGTTGGGGGTGTAAATGGATGGGTGGTGTGTTATTTTTAGGTCTCTCGGTCCTCTCCTTCCTTTCATCCTGTTCTCTCTCTCTCTCTCTTTGCTGCTCACTCCAACTGCCAACTCCTCTTTTCTCCAGGGTTTAGTGTTGAATTGGAAGTAATGAAAGATGCACACATGCCATGAGACTCGCCGGGTTTTTAGCAATAGCGATGAAGGAAGTCGACTTGGCAGAGCTCTTGAGCACATGCAGGACAATGGTGGCATCTAAGAATCAGCACAGTTACAAATGACTCAGACCTTATGCTGGACAGCGTCATGTTCAGGCATAGATGTTCTGTGGATGCACGACTTGGGAGAAATAACAACTTTTTAATTTAACACAAGACTAAAGTCCCAATTAGCGAAGCATATTTATGATGATATTTTGGAACAGCCTTTCTAAAACTTTATATTGTTTGACACTGCAGAGACATTTTCTAGAAGATTCTGAACAACCGATGTTTGATACATTTAACAAGGACAGTTCTGATTAATGTGTGGAAGAGGACAGTCATGAGAACGATTATTTCTGGTTTTGCTTCTTTTTTTTCTTCTTGATGTTAAAATCAGAAAATAGAACAAGAACCGCTGCTTTCAGAGAAGTTAATCAAGTTGCCCAAGGGGCTGCTTTTCCGTTCCTTTTATTTGCCTGTCTCGCCCCACGTTCCTCCTATCTCTATCTCGCCTTCGCCTTATCACACCCTCCTTTAATCACAGTATATCAATGTGACTGATTCATCTAAGAGATCTATTTGCGTGCTGCTGGCTTTGTGAGAAAGTTTCGCCTGAATTCCATAATATTGCTCCGGCTTGACTTTCAGCCCCCTCGCAGTGAGGCAGTAGCTCATGGAAGCACCAAACGCTTCTGCAACGCCTGTTTGCTGCTTGGCATGTTTGTCCACGCGTGTTTTAATGCGTGTGCACTAGCAGCAGCGAGTCTGCTGAGTCCTTTGGGTGGGTGTGGCACACCACTGTTCAAAGGTTGTCTCCATGGTGATAGATGTGGGTCATCTCCATGACGATGGATTGGAGTCGATGGTGGCCGCCAAGGTCGCGGACCAAGGACAAGACAAGAGTGATTGCAGCCACCCAGACAGGAAATCGAACAGAAGCACTCCAACAGGGGGGGGGGGGGACGAGGAAAAAGGTGCAATTTCACAAGCCAAATTACTTCTGGGATGGAGGAGAGAAAAATATCACAGCAATAAAAGCGCCAGGGATGAGAGGAGAAAAGCAGAAGGAGGAGGTGGAGGCAGCGGGAAGGAGGAGGGTGGTCCCAAACAAAAGCTCAATTATCAAAGTCATCAAACATTCATGTCTACATAAGCAAATAAAGTGACATCCTATTACCCTGATGGCACAGAAAAAAACGTAAAGTCACACGGAGGAATTTTTTCCGAAGCATCTGTCAGACTTTGGCCGCGATTTTCCGTGTGCTTTATCAAGCTCGGTTTATTTCCAAGACTGATGCTGGCTGTGACTAAATATCGATTGGATTGTGCAACGTGTTCCACTGCAGTCCTGCTGATTTGTTCTTTCTCTTCGCTCCCTTTGCTCCCGCTCTGTGACTCCCCAACATTAGTATGAGGATCAACGGCACATCTGTACATTGCTAACGACAGCAAGTGAATAAATGATTGCAACAGTTGCAAATGTCTGCCTGGTTCTCTCTTCATCCAGGGTTTCCCCCGTGCTCTTTCTGTCTCAGTTGATATGTCCTCTATTTTCTGTGTGTTTGGCTGTTTGTGTACACATACACTCATGCATGAGTGTCTGTATCGGCAGACTGGGTGCATTGAATCATTAAGTCCACAGTGCCACTGTGCACATTGCCTCGTTGCACCTAATTAAGCCCCTTTTGTCTCCTATTAATTAACATTGTAATTAAAACTGCTGGTGCTTCTGTTTGCTTGCAGTCTGCTGATTCTGGGGAAATGACACTCAAATAATTCTATGAAGGAATTTGGCTAATAAGCACCTGTACATGCATGTATTCTGTATGTAACTTCAAGGTTAGATATTTTTGTTATATACTGTATACACACATTCTCACATGTTTTTCTGCATGAATTCATCTGGGCCTCTCTGTTTGTTCAAGAGTGTGATAGAACAAGGAGAGCTGGTGGAGCTGGGAAATCAGAGCAAGTGTGTTTGTACGTATGTGTGTGTGTGCATCTGCTTGCAAACGTGTGAACCACTGTTGAGTTGTTAGCAGAACCAGGGGATTCACCTCCTGATAATCACCCTCTAATCATCTAATCCTCCATTCCTCAGGTGAACAGATAGGAAAGGAGTACTTCGCAAAAGTCACTCGGATAACTAAACATAAACACACACACACACACACCTACACACACACACATACATTATGGTGTGTTTTCATGGGCAGGTGTGTACACAATGACAAATGAATAAGTCGGTTGAATCAGGGCTAATCTTTACCTGATCCATCTGCCTTAACACCCAAATATACCCTCAAAAGAGGAAAAAGCCCCCACAAAAAATACACCCTTTCCTCCTGTTTCCATGGCAACCCGCTAGAGCAGTGGGTATATGAAGTAGCAGGCGGCAGACGAAATCACTGGAGTGAGAGGCGTATTGGTCTGTCACCTCTGCCTCCTCAGAGACACAACACTTCATACTGTAATACTGTACTCACTTCCCTTTACCCCCTGCTGCATCTATCATTTAAATTTACAAGAGCTTAACTGAACACACACACAACACACACACACACACACCTACACACACACGCACACACATACACACACACACACACACACACACACACACACACACACACACACACACACACACATGGCTCTGCTGCTTTAAAAGAAGTTAAAACGCCAGCAATTTGTTTCCAAAACAGGTGTGATCTTAATAAAACATGATCATGAGATGCCACGCTGACGGACCACCTCTCCTCTTCCCTGGCTTGCTGCTGCTGCTGCTGCTGCTGCTGGAGGCCAACCTGTCCTTGGATGCAGTAAAGGATTACAGCGGCACACACCATGTGACCTTAATTCCCCCCTGCCTGCTTCTGCTGTGCTCAGCCAATGAGGATCAGGGATGAACAGAGCATGTATGCTTTCCATGTCTGAACATGGAGAGTGCTACGTTTGTCAAGTATTGAGTATGGACTCCAACGGCTGCGTTAAGTTGTGCGGGGGAAAAAGGGGGTCTGCTTGTGTTTTAAGAGATTGTATGAATCAGCAGCAGCAGGAGCGGGAGCAACTCTCGTCCCGGCACGTGTCACACGTTCAGACTGCCTCCTTCATCCGCTGCAACCCCCAAATCCCTCTGCCTGTTCCCCTCACCCACAAGCAGACCTCAGCCCCGACACAGTTGCCACCGTCAGCAGGCTCAGCTGGTAGCCGAGGGAGGAGGAGGGGAGAGCTGGATGGAGCAATGGGAGTATGGGTGTGTGTGTAGGGGGGTGGAAGGGGCATACTAAGAATTTTCAAAGCATCTCTTATTTTCCGGATGGGTTTTGTTGTATTTTCACGAGAAAATGATTAAAAATAAATAAATAAAGGAAAGAAAGTCAGAAAATGTGGAGTGTGGGTTGAGGTCAGAGGGTGTTTACCTTGTGTTGATTAGCTATGGAGATCAGACAGGATGAGCAGCGGTTTGAACACAAGCTTCACATCAGGGGGAGACGTCTCGCTGTTGCCGTTGGTTTGCAGCCGCCAGATAAGGCCCGCCATGCTTTGTGTGCGCCCGAGCAGGCACATGTGTGCTTCTTTGTGTCTGTGACGCGGCAGACGTAACAGACGCAGCACCTTCCTTCATGAGACACCCGCTGTTGTTGGTGACCTCCGACCTTAACTAAACCTTGACCCTGGCAGACGGCAACTGATTTACCCAACAAAGACAGTGGAGCCCGAAGAAGGCGCAACGCTCTGACCTTCAGCGCCGCAATCCTGACCCAAAGTCTATCTGAAGCCAAACACAACCAACCCTGTCGACACACGCGCACACATTCAGATAATTAAGCAGGACCAACATGACACTCATCCATCAAAGGAGCAGAAAAGCAATACCTTAAAATAGCATGAATATTCAAGGGAGGCTTTCGTTGAGACTATTCCAACTGAAATAAAAAAATTAGTTTTGCTGAAAAA
>JAVQJG010142344.1:0-11795 GCA_036024015.1 Craterocephalus amniculus
CCCCCCCCCCCCCCCCCCCCCCCCCCCCCCCCCCCCCCCCCCCCCCCCCCCCCACATGGTTCTACTTTCCAAACAGGACATCTTAGAAGATGAAATATGCACATGTACATATACTTAAAAAGATGCAGGGATTTCCTGTTGTAGTTGCACAGTGGGGTTGTTTGGAGACGGGGAAGCAGATCTTTCCACTGCTTGTACGCATGGAGCCAACCACCAAACATTACCTTGCACTTATGTGAAGTCACACAGGGTAAACAATATAAAAACTGCCTGTAATTTAAAAACCACCTCTGCTATCAAGAAGTCCAACCTATTTTCATGAAAGGGTCAAACATTTTCATTTCGTGCCATTCTCTCAACCTCAGTCACACCTGTGTTTTATATTTAAGACTGTGCAAAGGTGTGGCCTGTGAGTGCAGTCTGACTCACTACAACTTTAAAACTAAAATACTTTTTTCCTTTATCTCTACTGACATTTTTTCATTCTTTTGAAAGCAAAACATTATTCGCTTCAGGAGTCACTCATCCAGATTTGGTTCGATCTGATATTAGGTTTATAAGTTTCTTATACTGTGTAAGAAATTCATCACGACTACTATTTGAATGGCCCTTATGTAGATGCTTTAAACATGTTTTTGGGGGGTTTTTTTGTCTCAGGAAGAAGCCTTGCACAGTGGAACCATTACATTGTTAGAAGTTCACAGTGCTGAAGGAGCAAAAGTGAAATAACAGGGACAGTATAGAAACACAACAAAAGTCGACAGCAGTGCGCCAGCTGGATTACAGGGACATGGGAAACGCTGTCTGGCACCTGTGCTTTTTGGAACAGAACTAACAACTGCATTCATGATTATGCAGAGGTGTGGCATTTCTGGACGCGAGCATTACTGAGGGAAAATAAAAACACCAAACATGGATTCCAGACAAAGGTCACAATGCAGCTGAAAGCCAACAGCAGGTTACAGCGGATCTCTGAGAGGCCAAGCGGGAGCAGTACTATTATAGTTCGGCATCAGCTGGATTGCATAATACAGAACACACCAACAACTGGACGCGCACATCTGGCTAAAAGATTTTGCATTGGTCTGGATAAAAACTTGACCACCAATTCACAACAAAAACAGCTGCAAAATTGAAGCCATACGTCAGCTCATGTGCTGCACTCCACTTGTGCTGCCTCTTTATTTCTGCTCCTAAGTTGTTTCCCAGGCACGCTGACATCTGACGCAAATTAAAACTAAAAAGAAAAATTTGTATAATATTTAAGTGTTACCTGGTCCAGACACAGGAGGCTCGGGTTTGTGGGATTTCCTTGGGTCAAGTCTGTCCTTCTCCAGCTGCTTTCGTGTACTCCGCTGTCGGGCCTCTCTGAACATGGGCAAGGCATGAGCTACGGACACACAGAGTAAACAAGCATATTCAAGTTACTGTAGTAAATAAGATCGGATAACAATGCTGCACAAGTAAGCAGTCTGAGCACAAAGTAAAATGATGATGCTTTGCAAGACACATAAAGAGTAAAAGCAAAAATAAAGAACTTTATAAGAGAATAACAAGGCTTTGTATCTGATACGTCTATCTACACAGATTGGATGCAAAACAAAAACACACCAAACCTAATTCATAACTGCTGCAAATGCAAAAGAGAAGGTTTAATAATGCAGGCACATCTGGAGAAAAACACTTCACGTGCTTGTAAAACACTGATTATCTCTAAGACTTCATGTCTGAAATATTTTTTCTGTGAATTATGGCGGAGAAAGATTCTATTTAAAGAAGGCTAAATGTGAAATGGGAGAGTTTGTCCTTTCTCTCCTCTAAAGAAGCCAATCATCTGCCTATAAGGCAGCAAATTAGCAGTTATGTTTCAACAGCTTCAATCACCGAAAGCAGAGACGTGGCTTTGAATAAAGAAGAAGAATTCCACAACTCAATTTAGGATTTAGACTGCTCTAATTGATCCTCTGACTACTAAAAACTGTTGGGGTGCAGCAGCTCATTCTTTAAGGTTTAGTAAGCCTGATGATGATGTAGGTAAGAGGGACGCCTGGACAACAAACAGAGCTTCTGGGAGGAGTGTTTTCCTGTGTGCAAGCAGCTTTAGATCATCAAGGAGAATACGTGGACATTCTGGTCCATTCTGGTTTTTCCACAGTTGCTGTCTGATATTTCTGATAGAGATGCGCTCACAGCTGGAAATAGAAGGGAGTTGTGCCTGGATGTGCCGATTTAGACTGAAAAAGAGGCAGGACAAAAATGTGCTGTGGAAATAGCCGTTCTCGTTAAATCCCGTTGAGAATAGCAGATGAGGCTCTTTGTGTTGACATCAGGACTGCAGGTATCTGAACTTATCCACCAAAGCGTGAAGCGAAGGGAGAGAGCGCAGCAGAGGGGAGAATCTCACCAGCGCACACAGGAAAAAAATCCCTCACAGTCAGTAAATGTTTTTCATATTTCAACACTCAGGAATCTCTAGAACGTTTCAGGACTCCAGTGCATGAGTGAAAACAGCTTACAAAAATGAATAATTCCCACTGGTGTGGATCTGGGGCAGCCATGGATCATGGGGTAGAGCGGTTGTCCTCCAACCAGAAGGTTCATAGTACAATCCAACTTATGCACATGTTCTGAAATGAACTTGAGCAACATGAAGACCCTATACAGTGGGCTAATGTTTTAATATACATGATAAGAATCTCTATATAATGTACACAGAAACATAAAGTAGAACATAGACAAGCTGAAAACAGCAGATACATGGAACATTTACCATTGATCTACACACTCAAAACAACTATGAAACACATTATAGGATGCAGATCTCAAGAAATATTACACTCTTTAACCCATTAAAGTTTGCATAAAGAAAAAAGAAACAAATATTCTCTGCATTTTTTTCATTAAACTGGGGTAATATATCGGATCAAATTTTATTCAAAAAGCACCTTTATGCAAGGGCAACTCGGCTTTACATATTATAAACAATTTATTGATGAAACAGAATTACAAATAAGAATAGGGATTCATAACATTTATTCAAATAAATGTTGTTTTTCAAAGAAATTATCTACATAATAGTTGATAATAAAGTAAGAACAGCAAAAGGGCCAAAACTTCAAAGACTGACTGAATTATAAACACTACTAAAATTTGGCATTACATTCCTAAACCAAGCAGTAGAGTTGGCTCAGGAAACAATTTTTTCTAAAATAAAATTCCCTCTACCAAATGGTATCACATTACCTTAAAGGAGAAACTCCTCAACTTCTGCCACCTTCTTAGCGATGCATCCCTTATCGACAGCTAATTTGACATCCATCTTGCATCCCAACTGTACTGTGAGCTCTCCCCACACAATAAAAAACAGTCTTATCTTAACTCTGGTCTTATCTGCTGCTCTTCTTTGGCTCACTTTAGTTTCCTCTCTTCCGCTGATAAGATCTTCTAGCGTTTCTTGCTGAATCTGCTGATGCATGTTCAAAACTGTTGTTTGTTTACATCTGCTTGCTAGCCTGAAAAAACCCGGCGGCTTTAGAAATGCACATGACGGATGTCACTGTGTCATCAAACAAGTCTGGAAAACAGACTTTTATGGTCAAAAAGTTATAAATGGCATTTATATTTTTATATAGTTTATTGTTTTTTGTTGTTTTTATCCTGTTCATTCTTTTATCTTTTATTTCATTTAAGCTCTTTTATGTTCAGCACTTTGTTCCGTGACTGAAAGTAAAGTGCTATAGAAATAAATTTGGCTTGGCTTATAGGTTTGAATTATTTTGTTGTTGAATTTAGAAATAACTAATTTGTAACATTAAAAGTTGAAACAGCTGTCAGCCCCTCCTTTAGTAGCTCCTACCCCCTCAGGGAAAGTACCTGCATCCATACGAGGAATTCAGCCATCTATAACTCACCCAGTTGACCTCTGACAGCATCTCTCCTCTCCTGCACTCTTTCCGTGTAATGTGCACCAACATTTTCAATGCATGTTTAGATTCAGACATGTGATTTTTACACGTTGGTGAGTACCATCACAACAAAGGCACCCCGCCAGTGTGTGAGTTGAACGGGTGCGTGTTTAAGTATGAATGAGTGCCCTCAAAGTAGTGTCAGAAAGACTGTCTGCGTGTGTGGTTGAGAGAGCATTTATGTTACAAAGTGTGTATGCTCTGCTCTTGTCCTCAGGGGTTACAAAGAGACACTTTAGTAAAGAGCTAGATAAAGTGATTTTCCATTCAGGAGCCCTGTCGCTGTTCAGTGTTAATTCTCCTCCTCCATGCTACATTAAGCAAAAAGGTTACCGTTAACAGATTCCCTCGCTTTTCTCAATGGGCCATCACTTGCTTCCTGTCCCTTCTAATTTTCCAGTGCCAGGGCATCAAGTGCGTCACTCAGCGCTTGCGGCGGTAAAATGCCGTCCGACTTCACACCCTGTTGGCGTGGCAATGAAATCACATGATGCTTCTGAAAAGGCTCCATCATCCCAAACAATAAATGGCATCTGAATTTGGTCTTTGCAGCCAATCGGAGCTAGCAGCTGCTCTGCTCCCGCAGGATCATGTCTTCAATCTGGGGGCAAAGGTTTGTGAGACACGCACCAAACAGATGACAGCCTCGTGTGTCAGCGGTATGACAGGTATGGGTGTAGCTCTGCGTGTGTGTGATTAGCACAGCAGGAGATCACGCCAGTAGAGGTGGGTGAGGAGGTCATCTCTTGCGTGATTCCTGCATGATGGGAGACCACATGGCCGTCGCGTGGCAAAGAGCCCCCCCGTCTGTCGATTCAATAATCCACACCCTACTCCATCAGCTAATGGGCCAGTGAACACCCTGAACAAGCTCTCATTCCATACAAAGCCCCTGGTATGAGACAGTCTGTCTGAATATTTTCGTGTAGATGTATGAGACAAATAGAGCAGCAATAGCGAGACACTGCACGTAAAGCTGGAAGGGCCTGAGAAGAAACAGTAGTTTGCAGTTTGCCTTTTTTAATTCAACAAGCATATCCTTTCATTCTTCATGTGTCAATATGAGAAAAAGCTTTAAGAGAGGCACTTTTTTTCAATTGTTTAAGCAATATGTGAAAGTGAATACTAAGAATGACAAGCTGAGGGAGCAGGTTTACCGAGTTGCAAACAAATTATTTCCACAAGTCTGGTATAAAACGGATTAAAAAACTTACGTGTGATGATGTAATCTTGTGTTAGTGCCTCTGCTTGTTTGGCTTTGCGCTTGCTCTTCACTACGCACAACTTCGCCCCCCTGGAGACAGAAAAGAAACCAAAAAAGCTGAGCCATTTAGCTTTGCATCACTGCAAACTGTAGTTTTTAACTGAAGAGACTTCATCTGGGAATTTTAACAAAAATCTACAGCGAATTCTTGCAAATCTTACATTAGAAAATCTGTTGCTTTCCAATAACCATTAAACATATATTACATATTGCTTATAAACATTTAACACGAGAATCGAGAAATAGTTTTGCTTATATTACTTTAGTTTGACAGAAACAGAGTAAACAGACAAACCTACACACATTTGGTTAATTGTTTTTTTTTCTGTCTAGTTGTAAACAATCCAGTTTCCAACTAAGTGGTGAAATACTGGGTTAAATTTACTTAAAACCACAGCTCATGTTTTCAAAATAATGAGTATATATAAGCATATAAGGTATAATAAGTATGTAAAATAATAATTATAAGCTGTACATTTAACTGAACACAGAGAAAGTCATCATTCCTTAAAATGCATGTCCACTTCAAATTTATCTCATTCAGAAAAAGCTGAGTGAGGCTTTAATACCACGTCTTCCTTAAACTCCTGTTTAAGAACTGTGGAAAGCAACTGCTGCAGTTCTGCTGTGGTTTTAGGATTTCAGCTGTACGGGGCCTCTTTTGTCATATTTTTCAGTTCATAACTCTGCAAATGTTTTCAGTGGGGACCGATCTGGTCTGCAGGTGGTCCAGTCTAGCACCTGGAACTCTTACAGCTCACCACACATCCATGCTGTTGTAAAAACGTACAGAAGGGGGTTTGGCATCATCTTTCCCTGAAATATCACCTCAGCATATGTTGTTGCAAAACATGTGTATATTTCTTTTAATGGTTTGTTTATGTTGCACTAATGATGCATTTACGGATGGGCACGTTGAGCACATGCCATGCCCATTGTATCATGAATGCTGGCTTTGAACTACGTGCTGATAACAAGCTGGATGGCGCCTGTCCTCTTTAGCATGGAGGACAAAGCATCTATTGTTGCCAAAAAAAGATTAGTGGGTTTTGTCCACTCTCTTTTAGTCTTTGCAAGGTTAAGTTTTGACTTGCAGTTTTCAATCCAGCCGCAAACTTGTAATTGACTGGTTTCATGGAAGTTTTTCTCTTTTTTTTTGACACCCAGTTATGCTGCTGGTTAAACCTAATTAGTAGTCAGACAATTTACCAGGTGTTCTTGTACAACCTTGCCTGTGTTTTATCATTATCCTTCTCTCCTCTAAGCATATAAGATTCTAAATTAGTTTTTTTTTCCTGATAAGAACTGTCACGTTTAACAGTATTAACAGGGAAATGTTAGTTTTGTATTTCATTCCAGTTAAATACAATCTTTAAATAATTAACAAGCGATTGTATTTTGCTAACTCGTTAATTTTTGCACAATTCCCTAACATGTATGGAAACTGAACTGTACAATATTTAACATATGCACATTAAGCCCTCTGTGTTGCAGAGTTTTAGTCAAAAACAAACAAAAACACCAGATTTTAATCGGACAACTGTGATTAAACAGTCTTAGCTGGAATCAGATGAAGTTCCATTATTAATAAAGCCAAAAACTTACACCAACCTTACCAATACAAGTCTCAATGGAACATACCTGTGGCTTTTAACTGGATCGTAGTATACCTTGGCCAATCCATTCCCAGTACCCACCATTATCTGGTTAAGTTTTGGATGCCACAGGCAGCGGACGACACTCTACAATACAAAGACATGAAGTATATGATTAATGTAACTCCCCCAAATAGTAACTGACGGTAGTAAATTAGATGATATAGTATTTTAAAATAGCAGTCAGAGGAATGCTGTGAATAACTTTCAAGAGGATCTCAGCTAACAAAAGGTGACAATAATTTTATTGCCCACAGCAATGTGAATGTGTGTGTGACTAGGGTCGGTTGTGTAGGTAAAGTGGGGAAAAAATCCCAGAGTGCTCTGCTGCTCTGGTTGACTATATTTGGTTGCCGGGATGAGGGTTGGATCTCTCAGTCTGTGTGTGACAGATGGCCCATTGCCAATAGGCAAATGTGGACACATTTATCCAGAGATGTGTGTCTGTTTGGGTGTGTGCGTGCGTGTAAGACAGAGACAGAGGAAAAAAAGGCAGTGAGAAATCCAAGCACAACTAGTAGGCAGTGATGAAGATCCTGTTCATTCTGTGATAAGCGAGCTACAGCAGAGAGACAGAAACGTTGCAGAAGCAGCGCCTCTTTTCTTCACACACTTCATCATCACAGCCCTCTGATGGGGTGCAGAGCAGTAGCATAAGATGGGGGGGTGGGTAAAACTATGAGTGGGGCGTCCAGATTCTGTGACAGTGAAAGCTGCTTAACACCCAGCTGTTACGCTTTCCCACCAGGATACCAGAGAAGAAGCCTCAGTTGTACACGCACCATCAGAAATGCACATGCCCCCATAAGAGCACACACAAAAGCAGACAAACACTTTTGCACAGAGAAAACTTTGCCACAAAAAATATAACAAAAAGAAAACATAATCAACCAGATAAACCATGTGGACTGCGCCTTATTCACAGATCTGCCTTTCTCATCTCAGATTTTTATCATATAATATTTATATATTCATATTTCAATTTTTTTACATTGTTATTTTATATTTTACTTTTATCTATTTTTCTACTAAAGTTTCAACTGCTTTTCTTTCAAACTGAAACTACATGCCTTTATGTTTCTATGTTTAAGCTGCTGGAACTGTAAATATCTCTTGGAGTTCATTAAAGTATCTATCTATCTATCTATCTATCTATCTATCACCAAAGAGTATTTTCAGAATAAACTTCATTACATCAAAACCAAAACTGCTCCAACCTTTTTAATAATTATGCAACCTGGAACCTTTTCATGCTCTTATACAAATAAAACCGATCACAATCTGATTTTATACTTTATATGTATACAAGTGCATGTAGACGGTATCTGGTCAGCAGATCAGCGGTGTTTAGCTCTGGGGCCATATGAAGGATAATCTGTTCAACCAGATGAGCCAACTATAATTGACAGCGAAATCTACAAAGTGCTTAAAACTGGATGAGCATGTGCTTTAACTGCTTCAAGGATATAGTCGTAGTACATAAAACGTCAATAAATACTGACATTATACTTCATAACTTTACAAACACCACTAGAAATCTGTACTGGGTTATAATTGGCTAGTCAGGGTTGCTACAGCAACATTGAAAGTTCCATCATTCATGGGAAGGCAAAGACAGCAGGTCTGAATTTAGTTTTACTCCACAGGTGCTGTCAAAGCACCAGGATAGCAACTCACACACAGTCACCTATGTGAACAGTATAAGGAGCAGCAACACAACCAGGTACTGTAATGGCTGTCCAGTTAGGCTCACAAAACCATCTCCTCAGACCCAAACAAATCATTCTGTCAACAGTGGACAAGCTTAACAGCCCTGCTGAGAGGGCCCCACTACATCTGCATACATCGACAAGTTTGCAGCCAAGCTCAGCTCAATCTAATCCTAAAACTGCTTTCAGGATATTCAAAGTGGTGTGTTTATTCTCTAAGAACCCCTGTTTACACTTTCTTTTTGAAAGAATTATGTCATTTCATGGCGAAGGAAACGTGAGTTATTTCTTCTGTTGCAGGTTTCAGGCCTCCCTTTTCCATCACATTTAAATACCAAGGATTGGCCACTGGATAAATATGTTAACAGCGACGTTCCTAAAATGTGCAGTATGAAACAAAAAATAAGCAGCAATTATGAGACACAACACTCCCCGTTGGACTCTTTGTTTGGCACTGGTGAGTGGATCCAAACGCTACTTTTGGCACCTCAACTAGACGCTTGTATGAACTACTGCTCAATGAGTCTGCAATTAAATTGAACTACCTTACTGGAACAACTGGATTTTACATCACGCAGGAACAAAGTTAGAGCCTCATGTTTACCTTTCACCCTTAGCTGCTTTTGAAAAAGATAAATGAGCCATATTTTGTCTCAAAGCACCCCAAAAAGCACGATCTGGTAAGCAACTTATCATATGCAGGAGTCATCAAGCAAGTAACAAAAGGCAGAGTACTTGTTCTTTCCCTGAAAACACACTGGAGTATGTGAAATTCTCCTTTTAAAATGCTTTTGTGCTCCTTTTTTGTTGTACCTTTCCAGCCTTTTGTTGTCTGTTTCAGTTTTTTTATCTCTGCAAAGGTGCAAAGGTTATATTTTCGGCAACATACGTCTGTCTGTCTGCAAGCAAACATAATTCAAAATGGACAGATTTTGATGCCATTTACATGAAAGGTCATGAATCATGCATTTTTAGACAACTTTTTTGGAATTGGTGTTGTACACAAACATATTTAATAGGAAGTGCATAATGTCAGGCCATCTGTAGCTCTCCATCTGAAATCCATCTAAAAACTTTTCTCACTTAGCTCACACGGTTCCTGCTCTTTCATGATGGAATAAGATAAGCCGAAGCATGTCTGCAGTATTTACCAAACAGGCTTGGAACAGCCTCTGTTCCCAAGCACACCCCAGAATCCAGGCCTGGGGTTATGGAGACTGTTTAGTCAGAAATGATTGGTGGTCCTACCTTTCTCTCGGCTGCGTGGTATGCCACTTTATAAAAACTGCACTTAAATTCTTGGTCCATCCAAGCAGCAGACGGATGGTATAAACACAGTAAGTACGACATTCATCCGGTTTACTGAGTACATGCCAACCAGAGATAACTACTCTGAAAACAAAGCTAAGTTTTAGAAAGTGAGGTTAAGCTTATGATACAATGAATGTTGTGTATGTGAGACTACCACGTGGTTTTTCAGTGGGTGGGTTAGAAGGGAAAACAGATTTTAACAATACATGTATATACATATATGTGTGTATATATATATATATATGTATATATAAATAGCCAAAAAGTGTTATTACAAAGTTTTTATTAACATTTTTCAGCGAATTTGCAACATCTTCCAATTTCTTTGCTTAAGAAGACATGATGACAATAAGAACCAAGACAAATTGTTGTTGTACCAGAAACCAGAAATTTAAATTAAATATGTAAATGGCTCAAAATGACATTAAAAGTGGGGGAAAAGACTAAAGAACACAAATAAAGGAGACAATGTTTCTATCGACTTGGTCTAAATGGACCAGCAGCCATACAAATGTAGGTCATGTTGCTGGCCATCTAACATTGCCACCTACTATGTTTGAGTGACATCATTATTACCGAGCTCTCAAAAGTCAAGAGTACTTTAGCTGAATGCAGAGTAGAGATATGTCAGGTTTGTATAGTAATTTTCCAACAATCAGCAGGCAGAAGATTAAACTTTCTCAAAAAGAGAATACAAGACATGCAATTACAGAGGCAAACAACACAGAAAATGTGGGTTTAATTTTGAGAAGGACTTGCATAAACAATAGTGGAAAGCATCACTGCAAGATAAATCAGTGTCTCAACAAAGGCTGTCTTCTGAGCATCTGTGTTAATGTTTAAAAGAAGCTATTCTTAGCACTATTAGGCATCAGGGTGACTACAGAAGAGTCAGTGAATTCTTTTTTCAGTTTAGTATCTTCAAACGACTGCGCTGACAGGGCTGTGCAGCTTTCTCACTAAAGTTTATGCAGACTTAAAAGCTCATACTCAGTTTTAATCCTCTGCTCTAATATGAGAGGTAAATTACTACATAAAACTGGAATGGCTGATATTTTGATATGAATATTAGTTTCACATTTTGCTTATAAAGATGCCATAAATAAAGATCAACAGAGGACTTTAGCTTACAATACTGACATACTTTCAGTTAGTGCGGCAGTGCAGTTTGGTGAGGGTTTAATGCAAACGCAAGCAGCATCTTTTGCCATTTTCACTCGTCTTAGACATGTTCGTCCAGTCCGTTTGTGTGAAAAAAGCTGTGCCTTAGCCAGGAAGACTGAGTTACACCATAAGGCTGTACCCACAGTGAGATCTGAGTGTTATGACTATAGATAGATGCTGCTAAATCTGTTGAAAGCGGTTTGAAGGAGCAGAGACAGAAGGTGGAGTAGAAGGCAGCCAAACATTGTATTTACTGTAGACAGCACCTCTGACCTTTAGTGCAGCATCTACTGTATGGCAGATTAAAGTGGTTTTCTGAGAAATCGGGACATCATATGCTTATGTAAAAGGAACATGCTGATGTGTCTGTAGATAATTCAATTTCAAACATCAGCTCGAAGGTTTGACATATAAAATTGTTATTATTGTCCTGCCAACAGATCGCTTTACACCACTTTCTCTGAGCTTGCCTCAGGCCATATTTTAAATCTGGCATCCTGTTGCTTCATTTTTCCCCACAAAACTCTTCTAATTTTTCTGTGAATTTTTCCTCCTAATAATGCCAGAATTTATTTTCATCTTGTGATGAAAGAGAAATGGTCACTAAAACACAGCTAGCTACAGATTTCTTCCTTTTTTTAATTGAAAAATATCTAATAATAATCACTGCCTGATGACTGAGTTATTGGGTAAATACGGGGTAAAATTGTTTGGTAAAATAGAAAAT